>VZRO01002401.1:48055-215787 GCA_013397915.1 Daphoenositta chrysoptera
TGGGGACACGGCTCTGGGGGACACGGCTCATGGGGAATGGCTCATGGGGTCACGGCTCTGGGGGACACAGCTCGGGGGGACACGGCTTATGGGGAATGGCTCATGGGGACACGGCTCTGGGGGACACGGCTCGGGGGGACACGGCTCATGGGGAATGGCTCATGGGGTCACGGCTCTGGGGGACACAGCTCGGGGGGACACGGCTTATGGGGAATGGCTCATGGGGACACGGCTCTGGGGGACACGGCTCGGGGGGACACGGCTCATGGGGAATGGCTCATGGGGTCACGGCTCTGGGGGACACAGCTCGGGGGGACACGGCTTATGGGGAATGGCTCATGGGGACACGGCTCTGGGGGACACGGCTCGGGGGGACACGGCTCATGGGGAATGGCTCATGGGGTCACGGCTCTGGGGGACACAGCTCGGGGGGACACGGCTTATGGGGAATGGCTCATGGGGACACGGCTCTGGGGGACACGGCTCGGGGGGACACGGCTCATGGGGAATGGCTCATGGGGTCACGGCTCTGGGGGACACAGCTCGGGGGGACACGGCTTATGGGGAATGGCTCATGGGGACACGGCTCTGGGGGACACGGCTCGGGGGGACACGGCTCATGGGGAATGGCTCCTGGGGACACAGCTCATGGGGACACGGCTCCAGGAGACACACACGGCTCCTGGGGGACACACGGCTCCTGGGGGATTGTTCCATTGCTCTCTGTATTTTATTACCCTCAGAGCTGTGTTGGACAGGTGGAGAGAAGCTGTTATGGATACTCAGATTGCCTCTGTGCTGAGTGAAATCCATTTCCCTTTTCAACTTTAATACCTTCAGCAAATCAGTTTATTAAATATCTCCCCAAGCCCTCGGTGCAATGACAGCAATGCAAACAAGCCCAAGCCCATGTGGACATGGTGCTTGGGAAGTCCTCTCTGGCCTGGGAAGTCCTTCTTCATGAATTTAGGCTGGAAGATATTCACAAACCTACCAGCTCATGCCTGACATCTGTCCTCTTCAGAGCTGAAATAAGATTAAAAAACTGGTCCTAGCTCAGGAGCCCTCTCTTTTTTTTTTTTTTTTGTCTCAAGAGAAATGAGAGCTGGAAGGGTTTTAGTGACTACAGATTTTTCTCCAGCAGCTTCTCTTCTACAAGTGAATGATTTCCATCCTTAGTGAGTGGAAGACACAGGGCACATGTCACATCTGCTGAGGTGTATGAGTAAGTTCTATCCCATATCCAACAAGTCCTGTCCTTACACAGGACAATGGCCATGGGATTGGACTGTGGGGCTCATCCTGGACCAGTCTCCAGTGCCTGGTTTGTTTCCCACCATTATCTTCTTCAGATTGACTGGTAATATCCTTCAAATTGACTTGTAATGAACCAAATCAGTTTTTTTCTGGTGATTAATTTAGGATTCAGTATTTTGCCACAAGGCTTTGGACAAATGGCCCATTAGAGGTTTGCTGTCTGCCTTTGATGAAGTCCTTCAGTGGCTGTTTCCAGTTTGTTTCCTTAAAAAACAGATAAAATCTCTGCCCTGTTGCTTTATTTCACAGGTGTTTGCACCAGCTCTTGGCTTGTGCTCCCCCTCCCTCCCAGCCTCAGCCTTGGCTCCCCACCCGTGCAGGTGCTGCTGTTCTGAGCAGCAAACAAAGCTGTGTGTCAGCACCCAAAGGGGAAACCCCTTCTGCTTTTAGGAGGTGCTGGGAGGCAGGAGAGACAGAGGCCTTGGGGATGGGAAGGATCCAGGAATCCCTGGGACTGATTTGGCCCTCGGCTCTCTCGGCCCGTGGCAGGAGGCTCCCCCTGCTCCCAGGGGACCCCTCTCCCCACGCTGTGGGACCTTGCTCCGCTCCCTGCTCTCTTCCTTCCATGCACTCTCCCAGTCCCTGGCATTTCATTCTCTTGTGAAGCCCTGTTGCTGCCAGGTGGGGAGGTGACAGTGCTGGCAATGATGAGTGGCACGGGAGAAGGCAAGGCCAGTGCCTGGACACTGCCATGTCATGTTCTGTGTTCCCTGCCCTGTGTCTCGTTCCCTGCTGGATTCCACCCTCCGGCTGCACCCCTGTCCTGCTGTCTGTGCACTCTGCCCTGGGCCAGGAGGTCTCCCAGGCAGCTCTTTGTGTCCCTGAGGATGGACACTTCCCTCTCACATGCACAGCAGAGGGACTGGTGTTGGACTGGGAACAGACAGGAAGTGGCTGGGGCACATCCCCGTCTGTGCCTGGCTGTGCACACTCCCAACGCAGGTGCTGTGACAAAAATTCAGGGCGATTTGGGTACAGACAGAGGGGGCAGGGGCCACATCTGCACCTCAAGCTGTCCTTGAGTTGCCCTGCGGAGATGGAGAGGGCTGGAGCTGTGTCCTGTTTCTTTCCTGGAGACATGGATCTGGCCAGCTCACTGACTGAGATTCTCCATTGCTGGAGGGAGAGGGAGGGGACAGGGAATCTCCCTTCTGCGCCGTGCTTGGGAAGCAGCAGGGGCTGCTTGGCCATGCTGCTCCATCACAGCCGTGCTGGCACATCCCTGGTTCTGGCATGTCCCCAGCTCTGGCGTGTTTCTGCCTCTGGCTGTCACCACCACCCCGAGGTCCCCCCAGCAGACACAGCTGTGCTCTGATAAAGAGTTAAGGCGCTCTTGGAGGCAGTCCTGTGAGAACATTTCTCAGAGGGCAGTGCACTTTTATTCAAAATAATTTTCCATTCCATTTATATCTATATCATAGGAGGTGGCTGCAGGGTCTGAATTTTCCATCACCCCAGACCTCACTTCCCTGCCTGGGCCTGACCCCTGCTCAGCTTCCCCAAGAATAACAGGGAAAAGTTCAGTGGGAGCAAAAGGGCTGCAGGGCTGAGCTCCCACTGCTGCGGGCACCCAATTAGGCTCCCTCTGTTAATAGAAAACATTATATATATAGAACATATACATTTATATGCATGTATTATACACACATTGTATAGAACAGAATATACACATTTATATGTATATGGGAAAGTCCTGGGAAGAAATGTACCTGGAAAGGGATTTCCAAGCAAATGGGGCAGGATTGGAGCTCAGAGGACGTGCTGCAGTCTGATCCGGGTTCTATCACCACCTGTTTTCATAACTTTACACTTGAATTTCAGTAGCAAGGTGACAAAGACAAAAAACAAGGTTACCAAGGCCAAAAAAAGGAAAAACTCAAAGTAGCAGATGTGGACAGAGAACCTCATGGCAGGTATTGATCAGACATTATGTGTGCTTCTGAGTGATAACGCTTGACAATGGAGATATTAGGGTTTGCTAATAGTGGTGAAATTATTCATTCTGCTTTCTGCTTTCTGCTCCTGATGGCCCAGCATGGGCCACTCCTCTGGTTAAACCAGAAATAAAATACTGAGAAACAAAAGATACAGAATTGCAAGTTTAACACATCTGCCATCCCCACAGATCCATCATGAAAACTGGGATGGGGCTGAGAGGGACAAACCTGACAGAGGACGCATCTGCCCTGTGGTCAGAAGTGTGACCATGGGAAGGGACGCGCCTAAGCTGGCACCTGATGAGCTATGAGTTCCTGAATTTTGCGTGGAGCCTGCTGCCAGCATCCTCACAGCCCTGCACATCTCCACATCCCCTCAAACCTCGGAGAGCTGGGCAGCTTTGCTATGGAAGCAGGAGCTGATGAGCTGGGATGGCTGGATCCAAACCAGAGTCCCAGTGACTCCCAAATGAGCTTTCTGAGGAGCCGGGCGAGTGATAATGAGTGCTGACAGCATTTCAGTGTCAGTTCACATCCAGATTCTCACTTACAGCCTCAAAGGACCCCCAGTGCAGAATTTAAGCTGAACCAGAAACTGCCAAGCTTGTAAATTCCTCCCCAGGCTGCTAAAGACATTTAAACTGAGACTTGCAGAGCTGTCTCAGTCTTCCCTCACTCCACAGTAAGTTTTTTTCCTTGACAGAGGTTCTCTGAGCATGCTGGTCACTCCCAACAGACACAGCCCCACAACTCAGATCATCACAGACTGATTTGGGTCGGGAGGGACCTGAAAGATCCTCTCATTTCTCTGCCTGCCATGGGCAGGGACACCTCCCACTAGATGAGGTGCAACTCCTACCAGTCCACTGCTGCACAGGTGCCACACAAATCTTCCTGTACTTCCTGAACAAGAGTCTGGGGATGGCTGTGGGTGCATCCTTGCAGCTGGCTGCTTCTTGAGCCCCCTGATTCTCAGAGCTCTGACCTGGCTGCAGCTGCTTGTGGACTGCACCTCACAGGTGCTGAAGTGATAGGAAGTCAGAGGGAACATTGCCATTCATGGCAGAGCTCTATATTTCAGTTTTGAGTAATTCCACAAGATTCATGAAGTGGGAACAAAACCTAAGTGTGTTGCTGAGTGCAGAGGATCAAGGGACACAAGGACTCACAGCTTGTAAAGCTGATGGTGCCTGTAACCATGAATAACCTCAGCTCTGCTTTGGGTTTGAATCCATCCCCAGAGGACAGGGTTTCCACACTGTCAGGTGCCTGACTGGATGTCAGCCCAGATGTGTGTGAAGGTGTTCCCTGAGCCACACTTGCTCCCTGTGGCAAGATCCCCACATCTGCAGCTCCATGTGCAGCTCAGCACAGGAGCTGAACAAATCACAGTTAGTGTTGTCACCCCAAACTTCAATAGCAGAAGGAAAGGAGGAGCACCTCAATCCCACACCAGCTGCAGGGTTTCGCTTTCCTAACTCAAACCAGCTCAAACTGTCCACTCTTTATCTCCTGGGGCAGGGAAGGGAGTCCTGGACATCTCCTCCCTTCTTCACACAGGGGTTGTCAAGTTGGCAGAGAAATACTAAACACTTCTCTAGACTTCCTAAATGTCAAGAAAATATTTACAGGGCCCACTTGTGCTGAGCTGAGCCGCCAGCCCAAGGGCAGACCCACACCCTCTCCCAGTGCTGCCTGGCACGCTCAGGGCAATCCGTTTTATTAAACATTTGTGGTTTTCCTGCTGAAAAACCCACTGGAAGATTAATGCCAAAAAGTGACTCCTCTGGGGCTGAATCTGTCAGAGAGCCAGGACACAGGGAAGGATGGAGCCTGCCTGTCTATTCCTTCCCTGGTGTTTTACAGCCAGAGAGACCAGCCCCAGCCTGGCCAGGACTGCAGCAGGGTTAGGGGGGATCTGGGCCGATGCTGACCATGCTCTGGGGACACAAGAAAACTTCAGGCTCTCACCTGTGAGCATTTCACCAGCAAATTAATTAATATAAAACCTTTTCCCATGCAGGTTGGGGTTTTTTTTTTGATTTAAAACAGGATCACTGTGGTGTCCAAATTTCTCTAGGCTGCAATCACAGCTTTACAATGCCTGCAGCTGCTGAAATCCTGTGCTAGGCATGGAAGTGGGCTGAGCACAGAGCTCATGCCGTGGTACAGGCAGGGCAGGCAGGCTGGCACGGGAGCAGTGCCACCCTGGGGCTGGTGAGTGGTCAGTGCCATGTCCTGGCTGGACGGTGCCCCGGCCTGGCCTGCATGTGGGCAGCCGTGCCTCACCACAGCACCAGCCCTCAGTTATTTCCAGCTTCAGCTATTACAAATTAATGAAGATTTTCTAATGAGCTGTTTAAATAGTAATTAGAGGCCAGCACTCAAGAGGGAGATAAGTCTTGTGGGTATCTTGCCCGCCAAGAAAGGACTTGATAAGAAAGAGGTGAATGATTTTCTTCTGGGATCAATTCCAACGAGCAATTATCCCCTTGATACCACGCTGCTTAATCAGGAGCAGGCTGAAAAAGCACTTGACAGTGGCAGGCAATGAATGGGCCACTTTCCCAGCATTTTCCAAGGCAAGGCTGGAGGCTTTATGCCAGTACCTGAGATAGGAGATGATCCAGATAGTGCTGAGAGCTCACTTGATTTACCTAAAATAATCTTCAATGTTTCTTTTTAAAAAGCTTCACTTAGATGGAAGAATCAGTAGCTTTGTTTCCTGATGGGTTCCCATCACAGCTGTTGGAGGGGTTTAGGTGTTATTTAATTTCAGGTGTTGGGCTCCAGTGACCGAAGCGCTGACCAGGAGCTCTGCGTGTCCTGGCTGTCGTGGGCAGGATGAGGGCGCTTGGCTCGAGCGGAGCTCCCTCGGCAATTACAGCAAAGAGATGAGCTGCGCAGCGACAATAGTGCAGGACAAGATGACTCACAGACTTGGCTGAAAACTGCCTGGTTATCCTCTGATGCTGTCAGAGAGTTAAGTAAGCTCGAGCATTTTAATAGGCTTATTTTCTCACCATTCTACTGCCTCAGGTGATCCTTTGTGTTGCAACACAAAGTACAGTATCATGGGATTATGAAAAAAAAGGAAGGGCCATGGTCAAACCATCGTTTTTTTCTGTCACCCTGTGCTAGTGCCAGTATCTGACAGGGCCGCTGGCACAGGGTGCACACAGCAAATGATGCAAAGGGGTTTGGCTAAGGGCAGAACTAACAGCCAGGAGGGATCCTTTTGAGGCTGCAGCATTACTCACTGTCTGTAGCCAGGAGAGATAACTGTGCAGCAGGGCACGGGGACTGAGCCTGGTGGCCACAGGGGCGTGGGGAGCACAGCCAGGACACCTCGAGGGTGCAGCCCTGGCAGTAGCAGCACGTGGCCCTTCAGTGACTGGCAAAGGCAAAAGAAAGCTTGCAAAGCTGTGCTCTGCCAGGCACACCCCGGGGACAGATCACACTGAGCCCTGAGCACGGGGTGGAAGGGGCTGTGGTACCCAGGGTGGTCTTTGCTCCCACACTGCCTTGTCCCCTAGTCCTGACAGGAACTGAGGTGGAATTTTTTTTCCACCAGCACAAGATGTGGAAAACTGTTTTCTGGGGGATTTAGAGCCTTCTAATTTGCAGCCTGACTTCACTAGTGGCACTTTGTGCCTTCGCTCCTGATGCTCTTGGCTCAGCTCCAGTCTCTCCTCCCCCCTCAGGGAATAGCAGAAGTGGCCCCTGGCAGCCAGCCCCTCTCCACAGCCCCCCACGCCAAGGTCTCCTCTTGTATGACAGCATCATCATTTCCCTGACCTGCCTGCAGATTTCCCTGCAGCTCCCATCTGCCTCTGTGGGGCCAGAACTGGTCACTCATCACACAGGGATAAATCAGAGCAAAGACCCTTCCAGCCCAGGGGCCTGTCCAGGACACTCACTGGGCACTGATGCTCAGGGTACAGCTTTATGGCACAGTAGAGCCAGCCTCAAAGCTCTCTGCTGCCAAGGAGGGACATTTCAGGAGCTCCACCTCCCCTGAACCCCTCCCTAGTGCTTGCTCACATGCTTGGACTGGTCCTGGCACAACCTCAGATCCCACAGGAGCCATTCCACTTGCAAACATGGAAATATTCCCTTTTCCTGCTGTTGGAGAACACTGAGGCAGCTCCCTGGCTGGCCAGAGGAGCCTCAGGACTGCTTGGGCTCAGCAGAGCACACCTGGGAGAGCTGAGGTGGAGCAGCAGCAGTGAGTTAAAGTGAGTCAGGTAATCCCATGAGATCACATCCTGCAAGGTGGAAAGGACAGCAGGGCACAGGGGAATGAATCCTCCCCAGCCTTCAAGAACAAACATGCTCAGCACATCGGGGGCCCAGAGGCCAGGTCACAACATCCTGCAGCCAAAGCAGGACCTCTGCCTCGTGTTTGGTTTCTGCACCATCATCCCCCAGCAGGCTCCCGATGCAGCCACGCATCACCCAGGAACAGCAGCACTTGCCTCCCCTCCTCTCCTCCCTCTGCCCAGGGACTCCAGGGATGACTCGTGCTCCAGAGGCTTTCGTGCTTCTGAATTTGTTGGAATTCATCTCCACACCAGAGCAGAAAGCCCGCTGCTCATCCCTCTGTGCATCACTCCTTGACTCCCCCGTTTCATCACATTCACTGTCTTCCTATCCTGAAAGGAATCCTGTTCTTTGTGTGTAATTTCCCCCAGCTCCTTTGTTTTGATGATTCCCAATTACAAGTAATCACCAAATTTCATTAGCAATTTTTAGGTTTTGTGCCAAGACCATTAAAAATGTCAAACAACAAGGCAAGTTTTTGAGAAGCCCATCTAGCACAGTCCTCACAGCCCAGCATCTTCCTCTCTCAATGGATTTAATACTCTCCTTTCCTGCAGACCAGACAACTTAGATGTATCCTGTCTGCTTTGTCAAGAAGTTCAGGTTTTTTATCTACTCTGGCATCATTTACTTTCAGAAAATCTGTATATCATCTTAGCCATTTTCCATGTTCTTAATTATTGTCTATTTTAATCTTTATTCTGAAGCTTTGCATACTCACAGATTCAGACTAAGAGACACCTACATGCCGAGAACACCTTCTCCCTCCCAAATCTACAGGCCTCGCTTGCTGTTCTCCAGCAAAACGACCCAACCCCAAGTTTTGACAGATTTATTACAGACCATTCTTCCATGACTTGAGCTTTGTGCGAGCCCTTTCTCACTCCCGGAGGAGAAGCTAGCTGCTCCTACCTGTTTCCATGCTCAAAGCTCCTTGTCTGCTGATTCCCTGTTGGTTGTGGTACTTCCCAGGCACTCCTCACCCTCCCCTCTGCCCTTTGGCCAGTGTTCCCAGTGCCACCAGAAACACGGGAAAAGTTTTCATGTTGGTTTTTTTGCAACTATACATAGATTATCCTAGGTCTCTGTCTCATCCTCAGCACATCCCAGCCCCACTTCTCCTTTCCTGCTTCCCCTTTCCTTTATGTATCTGGACAGTTTCCAAGAGTTGTGCAACCCATCCTTTGCTATTTCCTTCAACAACCTTGGCAACGTTGGAATTTGCCATACTTTCAGACTTGCCTGCTTTACAAAAATTGCAAAAATTCCTTTTTAGTCTTGTTTCTTTTTCTGTTGTCTGTGGACTCCCAGACCTCCCTCAGCAGCACCTTCTCCTCCCACCCACCACCCCTGGAGCCCATTCCGTGTCCCTGCAGACCCTCTGGCCCTGTCTCATCGGCACGGGAAGAAGGCAGGGATTGCTGTCGGCAGGAGGGAGCTGCTGGTGACTCACAGCCTTCCTGGCTGCAAGGCCATGGCCATCCTGTTTGTGTGGAGCCAGGGCAGTGGGAGCCTTTGCAGGAGAGGTTTAATCCCACCTTGGAGCTGGCAGGTGGGCAGAGCTGCCTTGCCAGAGGGAACGGTGAGCCTCCAAACCTGCTCAAAGCCCCTCATCCCACACCTGGCTGTCAGAGGAGCTGCTTGGGTGAGTGCTTGTGTCTGCCCTGTGCAGCTCCAGGGGCCAGGGCAGATTCCTGGAACCCCATAGAACTTGATAACCATCACTATTATTTTTAGTTCTTTCCTTTCAGCCCCTCTCCAAAGCAGGCTGAGGCTGTGCAAGCCATGCAGCACGGAGTGCCTGCAGTGCAAACCCACAAATACCCACAAAATTGGAGGAAAGAGGTAGGCGGGAGGAGGGAAGCCCTAGGAACTTGCCCTGGGAAACAGCTCTGTGCCAGATTGCCTTGCTGCAGGAAGAGTGCCCCGGTCACTACCAAAGGCTTTCTGAGCCTGCCATAGGGTCCTGCCCACACCCAGCTCGTGGATGCACCGGGTCTCCCCGGGCAGGGAGCAAATCCCCTGGGAGCAGGACTCCAAACCTGTACTGCTCTATGAAGTCTCTCCTCTGGAGCACCTTTCCTAGCACAGCTCTCCTCTCTGGCAGTGAGAGACACAGGAGCCTCGGCTGGCCGCAGCTCCAGCCACAGGCTCTGGGTGCACCAGGCTCGGGGCTTTGCTACCTGAGGAGGCTTTTACCAGAGAGGAGCAAAGGAAATTGCTTCAAAAGAGGACAAGAAACATTGCAGCTCTTGGAAGGGCTCCAGCCTTGGCTGGGAAGTTGAGACATGCCTTGGAGGGGATGAGAGTCCCCTTGGAAGATAATCAGAGATTTCGAGTCTCTCCTACTTCCTCCTGTTTACAAAGTCAGGGAAGGCAGAAAGTTGATTCTCCACCCCCACCCCACACAACAGCCTCTGCTCGTGGCAGGAGTGAGGAACACCTTGATGGGAGGCTCCGGAGGGCCCTCGGAAACGACTGTGGGGGAAACAGGGTTGGGCTGCAGGGGAGTTTCCAAAGCCCTGCTGTGGCCAAAAGCAGGACAGTGAGGTGCAGTGCTGGAGAGATCTCCCTTCCTGGGGGCTCGTCCCCACCACAGGGCACACATCCCATAGGCCTGCAGGATCCTGGGGCAATGGAGCTCTTGGAGCGTGAGGAAAGACCACTCTGACATCTTCTGCTCAACCAGAGCTGCCCCTGGTGTGCTCAGAGACAGCCCATGGGTGGGCAACTGCCTGGCTCCCTCCCTGAGCCTCACACTGGGCTCTGTCACAGCACAGTGACCTGCCCGTGTCTGCCACCTCTCCGAGCCCTGCAGTGCTTTGTGGGCACAGCCACGGCAGCTGGGAGGGCCCATCCAGAGCCACAAGTGCCGTATCCATCAACCACTGGCTGTGCATCCCGGTTGTTCTGCATGGCTGTACTGCAGCTCACAGAATCACAGAATCTTCTGAGCTGGAAGGGACCCACCAGGATGGAGAAATCCAAGCAAAATCCCCAGAGCAGCTTAGGGACCTGGGATGCTTGCACAGAGGCTGCTCCCTAGTAACATTTCCTCCTGGTTTGAACCTCACACTGCATCTTGTAGGCAGCATAATCCCTCCATTCACAAAGTCCCAGGGCCTTTGGGCTATGTCCATATTGGACAGAAAAACAGAATCAGATTCCTCAGGAGAAGTCAGACACAAGCTCAGGGAATAACTGGAGCCTGATGATACATTATAGCCACGGTGATGTTTACATAAAGCAGTGGAGGTCACACACTGACTAAATAACTCGGTCTGAGGGCAGCCAAGAGACACACACAGCCTCCTGGCACCTTACAGGGCCCAGAGCCATTGCTTTAACTTCATGGGCTTCAGTTTCCCTGTTTCTACCAGCAACCGTAGGAACCTGGTTATCTTCCAGGGGCATGGAGAGACAGCATTACCAGTGGCAAGAAAGTGGCTTGAGAGCCTCCAAGGGCTTGAGCGACACCAGAGGTTACTGCATGCAGCCTGAGCTGCACTAGCCAGCCAAGCACTCAGCCAAGAGGGAAAGTTTAGTCCCTGCTGCCAGCACTTGGCAGACTGAGGGAGCACTGGCTGAGGCTGCTCAGCCCAGCTGTGCTGCCTTGGACCTCCCCCAGCTCCCATGAACACAACTGTGAAAGAAGGGAGAGAGGCTTCAAGTGCAGCAGAATCCCCTGGCACTGCCGTGGGAAGCTTCCAGCTCTCTTCACTGCTCTTATCAAGAACTCTTTTTCAGCCAGGAGGCTCTTCCAGCACCAGTGCACAGAGATCCATGGCAAGGCAGGAACACGAGTGCACAGGCTGGAAAAGGCTTGGACCCTCATTTTCCCATCAAAGGAAACACAACCTCCCTTTACCCAGAGATGCAGGCACACAGTCACGCTGCTCCCCTAAATCCCAGGCTGCCCCGTGCCTGTCCCATTCCCAGGCAGTGCTGTGCTCTCCAAGGGGTGAGTAAGGACTCAGACATGCAAATCCACAGGCAAGCGTGTGCGTGTTGCAACACGGAGGAGGCTGCTCGGCCCCGGGACTTGGCTCCTCCTGTTAGCAGCGTCAGGGAACAGGCTCATGAAAAACCTAAGTCTCCAAATATTTTATTTTGATCCACGAGCCTGGCAAGATCTTCTGTGAACATCCACTTGGTTGGGACTACATGGGCCTTGGAGGAAGAAGGGGGAGTGGTAGGAAGTCAGAAGCAGACTGGAGCTTGGGCTTGGGTTTGGGAGGACTTTCACTCTTTCTGAATAAATATAGAAGCCTTGATGTTTAAAGACAAAAAGATTTTATACTTCTGGCTCTTGGTTCGTGTGTTTGAACAAAGATTTCTTGGGCATCTGTCACCCTGACAGAAGAACTGGGGGTCAGTAACAAAGTGAATGCATCCCACAGGCACAGATCAGAGCAGGGCAGGAGGTACCAGCTGGCGCAAAGGGATGGAGCAAGACACATCCAATTTTGGCTACAAAACTTCAGAGAGCCATAGAATGCCCCACCCCTGGCAGTGTCCAAGGGCAGGCTGGACGGGGCTGGGAGGAACCTGGCATAGGGGGGTGGAATGAGATGAGACGTAAAGTCCCCTCCAAAGCAAACAAATCTGTAATTCTGTGATTCTTTGAGTGATAACTGGAGAGATATTGCTCAGCTCAGCACCCAGCACATCACCTGAGTGGGACATGGATTCAAGACAGTCTTGTTTGCTGAAGTGCCAGAAGCTGTGCATGACACTGGTGGCTGGGGTTGGTGACCATCGGGACAGTACCTGCAGTGCCCTGCAATAACTCTGCTGGGCACAGCACCTTTGAATCCAGGCTGTCTGCACAGGCACACAAAAATGGGAACTGGCTGTTCAGACATCCAGGGGTCGGATGAACCAGAAATGGGATGTAAGAAAAGGGAAAGCAGTAGGCCAGAGTCTCCTTCCAGGGAAAATCCAGAAAAGTCCACAGATGTAAAGAGCTGAGAAGAGCTGAGACAGTGGGAATGTGAAATCAGCCAACTGCCCTTCTGCCCCGAGATACGGAATCCGAAGGAGGTCCCGGTGGGAATGAGAGGCGAGCTCTCACGGTAACGGCTGCTGCCCGTCCGTGTGGCCGCAGCGGCCACGTTGCAAACCCCTGAAGTCACAGGTCCAGAGCGGCTCAGAACAGGCCCCTGACATGGAAACTGCTGCGACTGGGATCCCAGCACCCTCCAGTCTGGTGCATTTTGTGATTATTGACCTTACAGAGGGAAGCTCAGGCTGAGGAAAAAGGCTCCTTTATTCCATGTCTCCATAAGAAATGCTGGTTATTTCTGCTGAATTGGGCTGCATTCCTTTCTGCCTAGAGTGGAGTGAAGCCCAGAGCCATGCCCAGAGCCTAGGCCTCAGCTATGGCTCCATGGAATGGATTATTTACTTCTGTAGCTGAACACTAGATACATCCCTGATACAGAGTCATTAAGATGAGCCTCAAACCCTTTGTCTTTTTTCTTTTTTCTCCATTTTTTTAGGTGTACAGGATAGCAGCAACAGGTGAATGGTTTCATGATTTGGGAAACGCTCTTGGCAGACACACTCAGCAGGGTGGACTCAAGTGACCTCTCATTCCTTACTCTGTGTTGGACATTTCTGTAGTCTCATATCTGGAGGAAAAATCTTGTTTTCTTGTCAGCCTTGGAGTTTGCACATTTACATTCTCCCAAATCCAAGGAGAAGAAAGGAAAAGCTTGAAGAGGTAAGGGGATGGACAATGATTCCACAGTAGCATGACCACACTGTCATCTCTCCAGCTAAACCTGCCATCTCCACCTGGGATGCTCAGCTGCTGCTGCTCACAAGAACCTCTGGGGACAAGGTCTTGCTTTCCCTGCCTGGTCACCTGTTGGAGAGCCATATCCTCTCTAATGACTCAGCTCTGAGTTGCTCAAATTGATGTTTCCCTATCTGACCCCACCAAGGTTTCACAGAAGCACCGTCTGGTTTGGGTTGGAAGGGACTCTAAACTCATGCCATTCCATGCCCTTCCACGGGCAGGGACACCTTCCACTATCCCAGGCTCCTCCAAGCCCCATCCAGCTAGGAAACTTCCAGGGATCCAGGGGCAGCCACAGCTTCTCTGGGCACCCTGTGCCAGGGTCTCGCCTCCCTCACAGGGAAGGATTCCTTCCTAATTTTTCTTTCAGTCATTCCAGGAAGCCCCAGGCCATGCTTAAGCCAGTCTCTGGTTCAAAGGAGAAAGATGAAAGTATAGAAATTAGGACTTTAGCGATCAAGATCTCCAGCCATGCTGGGACTTGATGGCAGCGTCCATCGTAGCAGCTGCCCCTGTCCCTGTTCCTGTCCCTGTCCCAGTGGACGCAGCTGTTGCTGCTCCAGTGGGGATCAGTACTTTCAGTTAATGTGGCTGGGGTTTTGTGGAGCTGGACACTCAAACGTCTCAAAGCTCCGAACCACTTCAAGTCCCTAATGCAGGCAAGTGGCTGGAAATGCCCACGGGAGGCAGAGTGGCCGCGGCAGCTGTGCTGTGCTGGAGAAGGGGCCGGGCCGGTGCTGCCTGGCAGTGAGCGCTGTCCCTGGCAGGAAGCCGTTTGTCTACGAGGCAAGGAAACAAGGAGGGTTTGGAGACAGCAATCCCATGCAGCTTCTCACTGTTTTTCCCAGCTACTGATCCAAGAGCGCCTGTGTTTACTTCCAGCCTTCCTCTCTGCTCCACTGCCAAGCAGCCTCGCTGACCGGACACGAAGTGCTCCACCAGGAAACGCGCTGGGCCCAATCAGATAAAAAGGCCACTGCACAGAGACACTCTGGTGGCATTAACCCTGCTCTACCTGGTGCCAGGGCTGTGGCAGCACAGGGAGCCCTGCACAGCACCCGGTCTCTGCTCCCAGGAAAGAAGTTGTTGTCCCTGGGGCTGCTGCTCAGTGTGACATTAGCTGGAATCCTGCCTGTGTGGCGCAGGGATGCTTGGAGGGAGGGAGGGTGGACATACCACGTGTGCTGTGGCTCTGGGTTCAGACCCATGTGCTGAGGTCACAGCGGGGTGACAGGGGGACATTGGACACAGTGCTGTGCCTGTGGGAACCGCAATGCAGCCAGATCAACTTCACCAGGGCCTTTGGTCATTGCTTTGAGAATGCTTTCAAGGAGCAGATGAGGTGGGACTGCCCCACGGGTGGTGGTGGCTCACGAGAAACAGGCCATGGATTGCTGGGCTCTGGCACAGCAGCTCCTCTGCCATAACAGTGACCTCCTGTTCGGCTGAGGCAGGTGAGAAATAACCCCATGAGTGAGGTTACATGAAAGTGACAGTCTAATAGAGCTTGGAAAGAAATCTCTGAGCAATCCCATCTCCCCACCTAATTCACCATCTTTATGTAGTTATCCCAAATGTTCCAGTATAATATATATGATAGATATGTATTTTTATATATATATATATACTTCCTTAACCTGCAATTATGTTTCCTTTTCCCTGCTGAGGCATTCTTCTCCCTGGTCCCAGCATGGTGGTGATCAGAAGGCAAATGGAGGAGAGAGAACCTCTGTTCTTCCTCAGCTCCACTCCCAAGTCAAGTTCCATCTCTAGTGAGAAACTCCAATGTTTCCATTATGTGAGAAAGGAAACCTGAATTCCCAGCAAAGAATTTGATGGAGTCACAGCCAGCTGAGCAGGGAGTGACAAGCAGCCACCAATAACTCATTATGGCTCTGTCTGCCCACTTTCAATGTGTTTTCCCCCTGTGTTTCAAGGGATAAAGGGTATTTTTCAGTGGCCTCCCGCTGCACAGGCCCCTGTTGCTGTATGACTGCCTGGGGCAGCAGTTCACCTCCGCCTCCTCTTAACTCTTTCAAGGACCAACCACTGCATTGAGCCAATGCATCCAAAACACAAACCCTGCCCAGGCTTGAGGACTGGAGCAGAAGGGCCATCACCAGCATTTGGTTGCTGAAATCAAGGGCTGAGCCGCAGCCCCAGTCACCCCTCCTGTCTCCTTAGCTTAAAGCAAGCTGCACCCAGGCTCTGCAGATTCACCCCATCCCAGTGAGCAGCAGAATTACTGATGAGGCAGAACTGCACACCAACACCTGTCCGGACAGAAGGAGGAAGCTCCCTTTTTTTGAAGAATACCTGAAAAAAAAAAATCTATTTAACATCTTTGCTGTACTGCTAGTCCTGCTCTGCTGATCCCTCCCAGTACTCCTGCACACCTGCCTGGGTCTGCAGGGAAGGGATCCTGTGTTTGACATCCGTGTTATTGTGTCTTGCTCGCTCTCACGCTTGCTGGCCCGGGGCCAGCAGCAGAAGGACGTAACCTTGAGCCAGGCTGGACCCTGCCTTTCCCAGCCACTGAAGCGGGAGAGGGGCTGGAGCAGGAAAAACAAGCTTTTCCCTTTCTTTGGGTGGCAATGCTCTGGCCCTGCCCAGTGCACACATTCCTGACTCGGTGCCAGGGTGGACAGTGGGCAGCCCCAGGGGAGCCAGCGCCGGGTCCTGGAGGCTCCGCTGCGGCCAGGAGGAAACTGCAGCTGCCTGCGCTGGGCGATACGAGGCCCCGAGTCACTGGCCAGGGCAGCACACACGGGCCCAGCCAGGGACATGTCCTCACAGAACCAGCCCTGCAGTCCATAAGGAGCCGCATCAGGAACAGCTTGGCACCGGGTCTGCTCCGGGGCTGGAGTTCTGCATTTCTCCAGGTCCCCAACCTGCACTGAAGCATGCTGTGCTGAGGCTGCAGCTCCGCCGCAGGGACCAAAGCATCCAGCCCACACCTGACAGATGTGCATTTCCTCTCCAGGCTCCCTCCAAGCCCTCCTGCTTGCTGCCCCACTGTGCCCTTCCCCATCACCCTCACAGCTGGGGGATGGCCAGGAGTTATGGGGACACAGAGTCAGGGAATCATCATGGAAAAAACATCTGAGATCGTCAAGTGCAACTGTTACTCCAGCACTGCCAAGCCCACCACCAACCCCAGCTGCCACAGACGCCCTGGATGGTGACTCCACTTCTGGATGGTGACTCTGAGCAGCCTGTTCCAGGGCTTGATAGCTCTTTCTATAAAGAATTTTTTCCTAAGTACTGGTCAGGGGATGCTCTGGGAACAGATGTCTGGCCTCATATGGGGCAGGAGTTCTTTGAGAATCAAAAAAAGCAATGCTGAGGCCATACATGATTTACAAAAACTGTAGCAAGATCTGCTGGGGTTTAAGGTCTGTAACTGCTGATGGCTCTGCTGCAGCAAGACCACCTTCTGCCATATTGACCATCTTCTGGACCATATTCTGTGTAATTCTTGGGCAATGGTTTTAAACTGAAGGAGGCTTGATTTAAATTACTTATAAGGAAGAAGTTTTTTACAATGAGGGTGGTGAGGCCCTGGCACAGGCTGGACAAAGAAGCTGTGGCAGCTCCATCCCTGAAAGTGTCCAAGGCCAGGCCGGACAAGGCTTGGAGCAACCTGGTCTAGTGCCTGTGGTAGGAGGGTTGGAACAAGATGAGTTTTAAAGGTCCCTTCCAACCCAAACCAGTCTGGGATTTGATGATTCCCAAGACAGGAGGTACAACCTGCTCCTGAGCAGGCACAGCATCCACCTACCTCTCTCCAGAGACAGATCTGCAAAAAGCTGCACAAGATTCCACCCAATTAACAGGATTGGCATCACAGAGATGGTCCTGACTGGCTGCAGGTCAGGCATGCCCGGCTCTGCCGGCCAAGGTCATGGAAGCAATAAACATCACCTATTCCTCACTTGGCACCATGGCACGAGGGAGGGGCCCTGGGCAGGGCAGGGCAGGGACCCCAGGCAGAGCAGGGATCCTGGGCAGGCTCTGTCTCCTGGCCCAGGGCTGCCCCTGGAAAATCTGCCTGCTCCACTTGGCTCAGCTCGGCTCCGCTCACCCGTGGGCACAGAAGGGCTTGGGAATGGGGACCCAGGGTCCCAGCAGCAGCAATCAGGGAAGGAAGCACCAGGCCCAGGACACTAGCAGATGAGACAGGAAGGGATTACACACATCCCACCGCTCCAAACACGCGTCCCACTTGAACAAAGCCGTTCCTGCCTGTGTGTGCAGCCGGAGCTGGGAACGGGCTCCCAGCTGCTCTGGGAATGCTGCGGATCACTTTCCTTTCCCACTGTCAGCACCTGCTTAGAGGTTAGTTCCTACAACCTTCAGGGTAAAGATGTATCACAGTTTTACTGCCCTGAGAAAGAGATGGGGGTGATAAACCAGGGCGATCGCTCCCCCTGATCCTTCCAGCCCCAGCGGACGCGCGGCCTCTCTGGGCGCCCTGGCCTGTCCCGGGAGCCGTGTCCCCTGAGGCCGGCCTGCATGCACTCTCTCCCATCAAACTGCAGACCAAGGCAGCAATAATATGGACACATATTTTTAGCAGCAGCAAATTATTTCTCTTACAGAATTAATATTTCCATGCTGGGCTTTTTCCCTTCCCTTATCACAGATTGTATATTTAGAGCGTGAGAACTCTACCTCGCACAGACAGCCGCTGCCAGGCCCCATGCTCAGGCAGGGAGCCACCACTGGCCTCTAAGACCTGCCCCTTTTTGGGACCAGACCCCTCATCTTCGGTCCACAAGTGGGAACTGCCAAAGGGAGAGCTGAGTTCAGGATGTTGTGTGAAAAGAACGGGAAAAGGCACTCCAGAGAGTTATCAATCAGCACGTTTGTGAAGTTGTGGCTGATGAGCTGTAGGAAACACGGGGCAGACCATGAGCCCTGACACAGCCACCAGCAGCAGCTCAGGTTTCGCTGCTTCCCCTCTGGCTGCAGGTGCATGAGGGATCCCAAGGGACAGCTGGAACAGTTGGGGACATCCCCAGGGCCATCTGGCTGCTAAAACACACTGCACTTGCCAGCACAGCATCTAACCCAAAGAGTGGCTGTACAGCCTGCCCTGCACAGAGCCTGTGAATGAAAGGCCATGGGTGCTCAAAGCCCCTTCCCACCATGGATGCACATGCTAGGTTAAATGGAGTGGGGTGACAAACCACAGCACCCTCTGTTTTCACTCTGCTTTCCCATCCCTCTGGCATGCTGGAGGCTGGGTAGCCCTGCCTCCCTGCCCGCTTCCCTGCCTTCCTGGCCCTGCTAGAAGGTGCTCTCTGGCAAGGAAGGCACAGCCAGCCAGCAGCCCTGGACAGCAGCTATGGAGGTTTCTCATTCCTAGAGAGGAGGCTGATTTCACAGCCCGACCGTGGCAAACATCTCTGCGATTTTTGGAGTTTGTCATGGATGAGCTGTCAGGCACCGCTGGATCCACATGCCCTGCTCCGAGAGGGAGACAGAACAGCTCCTCGTGGTCGATGGACCCAACCCTCCCTGTGGCCCCTCTAAGGCAGATTTAACACATTTCAAACAAAAATGCATCAAATGCCATATTTCCACACTGAACGCGGGGATTTCACAGACTGGGTGACTTTCATGACATCGAGATTGATACGGACTCTTAATCATAGGTAACAGTTGCTGGATGGCAGCCCCAGAATGAAGGCTGGGCATCTTGGATGCCTGCCTGGGTTTGCCCCTGTCAGCTTGGCCCTGTTTATTTTCTTCACATCTCTGCTTCTGATGAGGGCATCACCCTCCCAAATGAGAACACCACACTGAGTCATTGGGCTTCTTGCAAACTGTGGCTGTGTGCCTTCTGACCTGCCCAGGATAACCCCAACAGCAGCACAGGAATGGAAAGGGATCAGTCTGCTCCCGCACTCATCCCTCGTGGGCAGGGGCTGTGGTGTGGAGGCAAAACCCGCATCGAGCAGCTCTCGCATGACAGCACAATGACCTAAACCTCCCCTGCCACAACTAGTGGCTGTTCCCACTTGTCTTGTTACTTGGGAGGAGAAGCTGGCGAGGAGCAAGGGCCAGTTCTGTGCCAAGCCTCGTTTTTCCCACAGATGGGGCTGAGATTGGCTGCACTGATCTCAGTGACAGCAGTGATACCAGCCCCAGTTCTGTGTGGGGCTGGCTCATCTCAGCAGGGCTGAGCTCTCTGAGCTGTGTGAGGCCAAACCCAGGAGCTGAGCTGCTCCATGTGAACCACCAGGAGCAGGAACACATTCCCACTGAAATCAGAGCACACTGGGCACAGTGCTCAGAGCACAGCCATCCTGCAGCTGAGCTGGCAGTGGGGAGAGCCAGCACTGGTGTCTCTCACAGGCTCACCAAACACACAAAACACTGCTCAGTGGCTCTTCCCAAAGGAGAGGCTCGCAGGAGAGCCCAGGAAAGGAAGGATGGACAGAGATGGGCACTGCTGGCTGCTGAAAGCCTGAGGTTAAGGGACAAAGTAGGAGACTGGAAAGCATTCACACATTTCTCATGACCTGAATTTCCAAGAAAAGTGGCTTGGCAAGGACCAACAGGCTGAAACTCAAGCCCTGGGTTCATCCTGGAACAGGGATCTGGGTGGTTTGGGCTCCCTAGAAGCAGCAAGTGGCCAGGCTGAGTCAGTAGGCAGGGCTGTGGATGAGGGAGGGGTGGCTGGCAGAGCAGCCCAGGGCCAGGCAGGCATTTCAGGAACCAAGGAACCCCAACTACTCCTGCCTGAACACCTTCATCTAGAAAAATGCTTCACATGGGGGTAGGGGAGGGAGAAGCAAGAAGTAATAGCCAAAAAATAGAAGGGAAAGCAGATGCATGTTTGGGACAGGGTTTGAATTGAAAACCCAGACAGTGGGAGTGTTAAAATGAGATTTCCAGGCAGATGCCTTCTCTCCTGTGTGACCAGGAACAAACCATCCCACACTGGGAGACGCACGTCCACACACATCTCCCTTTGGATATTTCCAAACCTGCTTTCTGCCCGGTCCCTGTGTGAAGGGAGGGTCCATTCCACTGGCACTGCTCTTCCCTTGTTATCTTCTTATCGTGGTGTTACCACCCCAGGGACATTTTGGGTGCTTGGGAAGGCAATCCCTGGGCTTGTGCTCCAAGAGCCAGAAGGAACAGCAAGGTTTTCCTTAGGGATCATGACCCTGTGTTGCTGTGGTCACTGAGAGGCATGAACTCAGGAGCCCTGGAACACCCAGAATTAAGCCTGGATGTTTCAGGTTAAGCCTGAAGGCTGGGTGAAGACTTTACCTGCTGAGAAATAAAGGGAATGTTTTTGCTACTCCACGTGGCTGTGCAGGCAGAGCTGGTGTGAAAATTCCTGGTGTGAGGGTGAAGAGCCCGACCCATCCTGCTCTCCCTGGCAGTGACCCGTCCCCTGCAGAGCAGTGGCACTGAAAAGGGGCAGGGGCAGAGGGTGGCTGGGGGAGCAGGATGAGGGCAGAGCTCCTGTCCGGCTGGCCAGGGCTCGGCGCTGCAGCTGTCAGCTGCAAGAGGAACCAGCTGGGCTGGACGGCAGGAGTGAGGCAGGAAGGATTTCCAGGGTGGGAGGCTGAGAGGGAGGCAGGGGCTCTCATGAGATGGAGGACCTGAGGCTGGGGGAGGTCTTCCCATGATAACCAGCACTGCAGGGCTGGGGTTACCCTGTGGCAGAGGACGGGGAGGTGGAAGGAAGGGTCAAGTTCTCTGTAAAGAGTGTTCAGAAAGGATCAAGAGAGAGAAATCAAAGTGTTTAGACACAGTTCCTGTACAAACAGTCCCTGGCACTTTGAGGGTGGGCACCTTCTGCACCCTAGCCTGCAGGAGCCTCCAGGCAGCAGAGAGGGGAGAGAAAAGCTTAATTCAACCTAAACCAGACAGGTGTGGTCAGCAGCACCTTGCACTGTACCTGGGTCTGGGGTTCATTCATGCTCCACTTATTTGCTCGGCAGACAATGACCTTTCCTTGCTCAGGGTCTGTTGTTTCATTTGTCCTGCCATGGCAGCAGTTTGATGGATGAATGTAAGGGTCACATCCAGCAGTTCACTCTGGATTTTCCCTGCTGCACCGCTAGATCCTTGCTGACATGCGAGTTAGGAAAATCCCATGCAGTCTCCAGCACATGGGACCCCACGGGGCAGGCACCAAGGGACTATTCTCTTTCTGGAGGGATGAGAAACTCATTACCCCTGCAGATGGCCTGGCTCTTCCAGGCCTCTCGCCTCCAATGCCAGCCCAGCAAAGGCCACGGGCTCTCTGAGATTACAGCTCCTCACAGTTTATGAGGTTACATAAAACATTTACAGTGGGTGCATTAGTAACACAGTGGCTTGTATTTATGGCTGGTGCATGCCCACTGCGGAGCAGGGGTGACCCCCAGGCTTAGCTGGAGCCCCTGTGCTGGTTTTTGGATGGCTTCCATCAGCATCAACAGCTGGGCCCTGCGGAGCGGCCAAGGGCAGCTCAGATGTCGTGTCTGTGCTTCAGCACCCACCCACGGGCTCCCTCCAGCACTGGGAGCATGGAGGGCTGCTCCCACTAGGATGGGGCTGCCACTTCTGTGGGAGGCAAGACCTCTGAGCCAGCGTGACTGTGGTTTCCCAGCTCTCTCCTCCGACCTGCTGCACCCATCACCATCTGGCCTCCAGCACCTCGCATTGCAAAGGATCCCCTTTAAAAGAGTAAATTAAAGGTGTGATGGGCAAGGAGAGACATTTCTGAAGGCAAGGAGCAGCCTGCCTTGTCTAGGAGTGGGGATGGGGAGCAGCAGGATTCCCTGAGCACGGGGCAGGGTGTCCACATGGCCCCCACCCCCCTCAGGAAGGAGGAATAACAACAGGAAGAGAGAATAACTTGCTCAGACGAAAGATAAACAGACCAGTGAGATAGTGAAGCCAAAAATTGCCAATTAACCTCAAATTGCTTCGGAAAGGACTCCGAGTGGAGCGCTCCCTCTGGAAGGCGAGCAGGCAGGGCTGTCCCAGCACATCTGCTGCCATGGCCCTGCTCTGCCGCTGCACCGCAACTCCTGGGGCTGTTTTCCTCTCAGGACGCCTGAGCTGTCCTGGGTGTGAAAGCAGGAGTCAGCAATCTGGAAAGGAGCAGCACTGGCTCTTCCCTCAGACCAAACCTTGTTTGGGTTCAACAAGGACAGGCTGGAGCCCACCAGAGACCCTCTCCCTGTGCTCCCACAGGCACCACGTGGAGCACTGGCAGGAGCTGTGTCCAGCTGAGCTCCCTCGGAGCAGCAGCGCACCCTGAGCAAACATCCCGTGCTGCAGCACTGCTAAACCCAGTACAGCCCGGTCCAGAATCCAGCCCTGGCCCCTGTGGAATGCGTTTCTTACTCCGCACGATCGGGAGATTCACTGATGGGGCTGAAGCCCGGTTCCCTCAGGCTAGGGAAGTAAACGAGGGAGAAGAATTAAAGTGATTGCTCAAACCCAAGGGCCAGTCAGGAACAATCTGAGCTCCTTGGAGCAGGAAATGACACTCACTGAGCATCTGAGTGCATGTCAGGACGGATTAGGAGCCTGTCAGGAGTTAGACAGCAGCTTTATAGGATGATTCCATGCGACAGGGCTGCTGTGGGCTCTGGGCACCAGAAGCCCCACTGCAGGCACTGCAGCCCCAGAGCAGCTGCCACTCTTCTGCAATGCACTATTTCTTCTTTCTCCACTGAAGGTCCTCAACAAACGACAGCAGCTGAGATGTTGGATTTGGCTGCAAACCAGGGCAGGTTTTCAAGTGCAGCATCTGGTGAAGCTCAGGGATGTGATCTCTCCCTACTTGGCCTACAAAGTGCCAGGCTGCCTCTGCTCCAGCCAGTCCAGCTCTGTCTGAGGGTTACAGGGTAATTGCCATCCTGAAATACTCAAGGAGAGGTTTTGGCATTAGCACTTTCTGGGTCTGGTGGCCTGGACACACAAACACCCTTAGATTTGGTGCTGTCCCAGTATTTTTGGAGGAAGAGGGTTTACAAATAAACCCTTCAGCCGCAGATGGGGCTGTAGGAAGGTAATGCTGAGGCACCCAAGTGCACTCCAAGTACTGAGTGGGTCACAGAGGCTGCCCCAAAACCTGGTGGAGACAGACAGGGACCTGCAGCAGGTCACTCACATCCCCCTGTACCTCAGGGCTGGTGGAAGCTGTCTAATTGTTAGAAGTCCAAACTTTGGGGACATAAATGTCACCACAAGGATCCCCAATGGCAAAGCCAGCCTCTGCACTTACTTCAAAAGGATCTCAACTGAACCCCAAGAAGCATTTCATGTAAGCACTCACAGCCCTTTTCCTATTCAGATCAAACTCATATCAATCCTATATCGATGCCAGGGATGCCCTGAGTTCCTTTCTGACCTCTGCCATGAAAGGATTCCAAATAAATTTCCTCTTTCAGTTGTTCAAGTCTTTTGAGGAAAATTATACAGAGGTCACAGGTAAATGTTTTACACCTTTATGTGGGCTGGACTGTTGCTGTCCCACCTGGGAAAAAAGGCTTGGACACTTGCAGGGACTCTGGAGCACAATCTGCCCATAAAGGGGCCCTAACTGGACACCCTGATCGTTCTTATTTATATAAACATGGAAGTTATGAAATGCTCATCAAATTTTAAATGCTCTAAAAGTGTTTTAAAGCTTTCTATGACAGTTTAAAGTCTCCCCAGGAAACACCCATTGTCTTTGCCAACCTGCTCTCTCCCATCCCACCCTGGGACCAGAGTCCCATTTGCCTCTCCCACTGAGGAGATCTCACTCACAAACCCACTCCCAGCAATGCAGGGGCTGGCACATGAATATAAGGATGTGCTGAGGCCTCTCTGTCCTGGGAGGGCTCTGCTGCATCTCCTGGGGTACACCACAAGCCTGCTGAAACGTTATCCAGCACCAGATAATCCCCCAGCTGAAAAAAGAGCACTAAGAAAATAAGGAAGCATCCCAATATCTGTCATAAAACAATAATTGATTGTGCAATCGATGGATGAAGCTCGGGTAAATGACTTGGGTATGTGACAGCTACGGAAGAGGAAAGTTTGGATGTGAACAGTCCTACTGGCTGAGAACATTCTCACGCCTGAGCAGGGATGGGAATGAGGCTCAGCACAGCTCACAGCTGCCATCACTGCTTTGCTTCCTAAACTTCACTTTCTTTTATTTGAAAAAATAACCACGAAATTAAAGCAAGCAAATAAAACAAACAAACCATCCTTATCTTAGAAAAATCCCAACGTCACGCTGAAGGGAGATAAGAAATGGTGGAGCAGTTATTGTCTTGCTGTCGGTGGGAGCCGTAAGTGTTACATGGCAAGAAAAACAAACACTCCCTGTCGGATGGGAAAAAATGTTTCTTCTCCCCTGGAGAAAGAAAAACACAAAGTGGCTCAACTGCATCCCCAAAATTGTGCAATTTACTTTGCATATTTGGCAGTGAAAGTAGAAGAAGCAGTTTATAATCCAGGGTTTTCATGCAAATGACAGGTTCTTGGTTCTTGAAGGAGCACTTCATTTTGGTATGCTTTTTTAATTAACATTCTCACAGCACATTAGAATTAAAGGAACACCACTAGCAGAAAATTCACTGAGTGAGCATTTTCAGGGCCTGGTGCCCCAGCAATCCCTGGACTGGCTTTAACTGAGGCACATCAGGGAACCAGCAACTCCCTGGATAGTTTGGGGTTTATATGGATAACTGCAACATTTTCTGTGCAGCAAATTTCCCCATGTGCCTTGGCCAGGCAATTTCCCCCTTCCCAGAGCAGCAGGAGACAAGGACCAGGCAGAAATCCATGATCCATCTAAAGGCTGTGGATGTACAGGGGTTTGCTTTTCTTTAGCAATTCACTAGAAAGATGTGAATTGCTGTACATTTAATTATTTTTAAATGTTAATCCAAACTGCAATAAGGTGGAAATTATGTATAAATCAACCTGAAAAATTCCTTTTTCTGCCCCAAGAGTTGACCCTGTGCTTCAATATATGGAATAGCTGGTGTGAAACACATCTAAAGAGACTGAAAAGGGCCTGCCTGCCTACAAAACCAGTTCAAAATTGTTGAGAGTATCCCAAAGAAGGTAATTTTTCAGGAAGGAGCCATATGAGGCAGCTCCCCAGGCAGCAGAGGGAACCAACTCCACTGCCTCCAGAAAGGGAAAAAAAAAACATGAGGGAAGTGAAACTGTGACAATTTTTAAGTCCTGGGGACAGAGTCCTATGACTGGGCACAGTCCTGTGTCACATGAAAGGTGTGGGAAAGTGCTGAAGCCTCGGTTACTCTCACATTTCTGGCTTCAGAAATAGCCTGAGAACTAAGGCATGACTTCAGAGCCGGGGCAGCTCCCAGGCGAGCTGGCGGAGGGGCCGAGTCCTGGACACCCACACCTGTCCGGGGCACCGGGACCCTCCGTCCGTCGGTCCGTCCGTCCCTGCCGTGCCGCGGGACAGCCCCGAGCGCCAGCTCCGAGCACTCGGCTGGAATCGCACGGGAATTTAAGCTCAGTTAAAGGCTGGAGCAGCCCCGGTGAGCGAGGTATTTCCCAGTTACCTCATCCAGACTACCCAGTCCTGCGCCGGCTCTGTAAACTCGGTGAAACCACACACAAATTACACCGACGCTAAGAACAACATTGCACAGGCTGCCCTTAGCTGTGCTCTCCAGGTTTGTTCTGTTTACAGCTGTTTACTGCCCTCATCTCCCCGCATTACTCAGGCTCCAACACGAGATGTAAACAGGCAAAAATTTGGCTATTAGTTCTGAGGGCATGATTTTTTTTTATGAGTTCTGATGGGGATAATGAGAACAAACCAGATTTTTTTTCAGAATTGCCTGGGCTGCTGGAGCAGCGTGTGCCCTGTCAGAGAACAGCCCAAGTGCCTTGGAGGGTGCTGCGTGTCCTTCTGTCCTGGTGCTGAGCTCACAGCTCTCTGCCGTGGGAGGACACTCACTTCTAACCCACAGAACTCTTCCTCCTGCATGGCTGGAGCTCACCGATGTCCCACTTGGATGGAGCCCAGCAGAGCATCGTGCCCAGCTGGGGGAAGCAGGACAGTGCCAGGCACAGCCCTTGCTCATGGTGGCACGGGCTCCGTGTCTCCTCTGTGTGAGCCAGCGGCTGAGCCACCAGCACAGAAGGCAGCTGGTACCAAACCAGAGCCACACCTGTGTCAGGCCAGGCACAGGCTGCAACAAACAGCAGCCATCACCAAGGGAAAGATGGAAAATCTCCAAAAAACAAATATCACAAATACCTGCACAAACTAGCTGGGCTGCTCAGCTCCTGCGCTCACTGCCAGAATCGCAGAATTACGGAATGCTTGGAGGGACCTTAAAGCCCATCCAGTCCCACCCCCTGCCATGGGCAGGGACACCTTCCACTATCCCAGGCTACTCCAAGCCCTGTCCAGCCTGGCCTTGGACACTGCCAGGGATCCAGGGGCAGCCACAGCTGCTCTGGGCACCCTGTGCCAGGGCCTCCCCACCCTCCCAGGGAACAATTCCTTCCCAATATCCCATCTAACCCTGCCCTCTGGCAGTGGGAAGCCATTCCCTGTGTCCTGTCCCTCCATTCCTTGCCCCAGCCCCTCTCCAGCTCCCCTGTAGGCACCACAGAGGCACAAGCAAACCCGAGAAACACTGGCTTGGTGCTGCGGGGGGTGGAAGGAGCAAGTCCCCAAAACACACTGTGCACGTGGCCCTGCCTGCCATGTCCTGCGTGCCACATGTGCAGGAGATGGTCCTCACACACCAGTCAGGGTGACACTGCAAACTGGGAGTCCCTGCAGCAGGGGGGGAATGGCAGCACTGGCACCTTGTCACGGTGCCACCACTTGCACTGACACCTGCACTCACTTAAAAGGGGACTTAAAAGCAAGGACATCCATAAACGTATGCAAAAAATAACAAGGGACTCTCAAACCAGATGCATCCACCAACATCAGATACTACTGTCCCACAGTTCAGCTCCCCCATGTTACAGCCAGGCCATACCCCATGTCCCCAGGCTGCTACACAAGGGCAAAACGATACTTCAGGAAAGGGAATAGTAAAGGAACTGTTGGTTTCTTGAGGGCACGATGGTTCCCTGAAGGTGCTCTGCTCTCTGAATGCCCGGGTCCCTGTCAGTCCTCATCCCCTCTTGTGTCAGCTCAGGGTGTTCTTCCCCCCAGCCCAGCACACCCTGCTCCCACGTTTCTGCTGACAGAGCAGGTTATTGGCTGGTGTGGTAAAGCAATCCAGTGAATTGTTTGTGTTGTATGCAATGCTGCAAAAAGACAAATTATTTGTCTTTTTTTTTTTAAAGCTTTTCTTTGCATATCTTAAACAGCTAAATGCAGTTTGCCTTTTTCTCATTGCTTTGGCAGTGAGTGAGCACCTGCTCAGCACACACCATCTTCCAAGGTACATTTCTAAAAGTGGTTTTGGAAAAAAAGAGTCTTTCAAAGCTCCAAAAAAAGCAACAGCATTTCCTCTTCAGAAAAGCATAGAACTGAAGAGGTGACTCCTGCTAGAAAAGAGGAGCTCAGACAGCACTGATGCAATCACCTGGGGACTGGAATAACAGTGGAATGGGAAAGGCATGGCAAGGACTGGGCTCTCTGTGGCTTTGGACCATCCATCCTTGTGACTTCTGGGGCAGCTGTGGCTTCACAGATATTTTAAGCTGCAGCTGAAGGTGGTGAGTGCTGGTGCTCCCTGTGACAGGAGTTTGAAGCCAGACAGCTCAAGGCTGGCCACCAGCATGTGCTCAGGTTCTAGAGGCCTACGGAGGTCAACAGCCTTTGGTTTCCCTCTGTCTGAGGAAAGATGCACATTCTGGTGTGATCTGAAGCGCTGTGGGTCAGAGCCCTGGCTGGTGAGCACAGACACTGTCAGAAGCTCTCACACAGCTTTCATCAGTTCATCCTTTTGGGCTGCACCCTGTTGGTGATATGAACAGGAACAAGTGTCCTTCCCAGACCTACACTCCATCCCTTGGGGCTGGCAGCTCCTGGAGCTCAGGAGCTGGAGGCTGTATTTTTCCTGTCGTGTAAGAGATGGCTCCACAGTTGTGAGTTCCCTTTTTCTGTCCCCTCCATCTCTGGCTCTTGCTTTCCATGGGTATCCAGGCTTGGAACCAAGCACTGCCTGACATGTAACACACGGCACTCAGAATGAGGAAGGGGAATGAACAGTGGGTCACTCTTTTTCCAGTGACCTCATCACTATCGTTAAAAAGGGGGAACTCAGAGAAGCTTTGTGGTCTAATACATAGAAATACCTATATTCCTTAGAAACAGAGTTTCGAAATGCATGTGCGATGGCACACATCATTTACATGGACAGATGCCACGACATGTTGCTCAAGTCAGGTCTCTGCATTCAGAAACTCTTTGCTAATCGGGTGTCTGTTCATGCGTGGATTCACATTCCCAGTGCGTGTTTGCACTTGCCACGGTAACTCCCTGCAGGAATCAGGCACACCTTGTTTGTACACCCGTACCCAGACAGTTGCATACTTGGCACGACTGTGCAGTCCAGAGAACATTTATGAATGAATTAAACCACTTAACAGAATCAAATGCTTGGGGAAAGGACAGGCAAGAAGCAGCTCTGCTTTGTATCACTCAGCATTAAAAATACAGAGGATTGGCATCTCCCAGCCTCTCCTCAGCACGCTGTGTTCACTATTTTCCCCTCTGGATGCCAAATGGACGAGCTGTCAGAACACAGTACCTGCAGCATGGGAGTTAAGCAGGAAACTCTCTGCATGCACTGACCTAAACTGGCCTAACTAATTCTAGTATCATAATTCTTAAAGCTACTATTGCCAGCATTACTTCCACGTATCCAGCTTGTTCCAGCAGGCTGTTCCGCCTTCTCAGCCAGCAATCCTTCTCAGAGCCACTCACTGAAATTACAGATCATTGAATTTCAAAACCAATTAGATGTAATTGGAGGAATTTCTACAACCATTCCCTTTATGGGAGGCACAGGAATGATCTAATAATTCATCACCATTGGTGGTACCCCTGAAAATTATGTGAAGGACTTTCTAAGAGGGAAAAAAATTCCATCCTTTTTTTTCCTTCTTTTATCTAGGGAAAACACCTAATACAAACACAGGGTTTTCAGTCGAGCACAGGGGAATTTAGAGTGTGTTTCCAGCTCTGTATCAGACAAAGGCCTGGGGACCTTTGGCCACTGCCAATGAAACTCTCTGGGGTGACACAGCCAAGGCAGCTGGAGAGCTGTCAGCGACACAGGGTGAGCCCAGTTTGTGCCCCAGCTGGCTCAGGGCAGAGCAGCAGCTTTGGCCCTTGCCTGGCTGTGACTAGAGTGAGCCTGATGTGACTGCAGGCAGTGGGCAGGACTTTTCACAAAACACCTCTGTCTTAAGAACTCAGCCCCACGTGTCTTATCTTCCCAAGCCCCACACCGAGCTCACACCGAGCTCACACAGAGCTCACACCGAGCTCATCTGCATCCCCCAAACCCCAGTGCCCCTGGGCTGCCCCCACAGCCCTGCTCCGGAGCCCTGCTGGAATTCGAACTCGATGAATTCAGCACAAACATCTTGAATTTTCAAGTGCACCCAGAAAAGCTTTGTGATCCAGTGAGAGCTGCCTTACACCCACCGTCCTGAGGCTGGCTGCCTTGCCAAATCTCACCCTTGTTTCAGAGGAAGGTGGCCCCTTCCTAAAGAGAGGCTGGAGCTGGGCCAGTGCCAGAGATGGAGATCAGATGTTGTGGTGATGGTGGTTCCCAGCTCCTCGCCTGCAGAAAGGCTTGGAAAGAGAGCGAGAATTGCTGGCCAAGAGAGAGCAGGGCCTCCTGTGGTGGGTTTGGGGCAGCTCTTCCTGCTGCAGCATCAGCATTGCCACCTGCAAGCTTTGGGAATGGTGCACTGGCCTGTACTGGTGCAGCACTGGCCTGTACTGGTGCAGCAGCACTTGGAGCTTCCCTGGGTGGGCAGGCACTGGCATTACTTGGGGACAAACGTCTGTGGATTATTTAACTCAAATGACCAAATACACTTCATGCAGTAATCTCCATCATGTGAATCCCCTTGCTCTGCCATTTAGCAATTACTGGCACACAGTTTCTGGGAGACAGATTTCAAGCTTTGGGGCTAAACCCAAGGTAAACGACATTAGTCCTGAAATGAGATTTTTCTGTCCATCAAGCCAGATTCTTTTTCACACTGGTTTACACAAGCACAGTAGTGACCATACTATGGACTTGGCTGCCCCTCCCGCGAGAAGAGCTTCAACCCAGTATTTGTATACACAGGCAGTTTGGGGTTTCTGTGTAACACAGAGTACTACTGCAAAATGCCTGCACTTTCATGCAGATTTTTCCTGAATGTTTTGCAGTCCTCTTTCCTATTTTGATAAAAGGAAGTTACTCTCAAAAGTAAAGGCTTATAATTTCTGGTGATCTAAACAGATGTGACTTGACAAAGGGGCCATGTTAGGGCCATGTTAGTGCTTTATTTTTTAACGATGAAGGCTTTGGTTGTTTGTTACGGTGAGAAATAGTTTCCCCTCCAGATAGCCCCTTGAGAAATTCATGAGAGAAAATCCAGACTGTGAAAAGTATGACTTGAGAGGAATTTGAAACAACATGACAGGGGAAGCAAATCATCATGAAAATCCTATTAGAGAAAGCCTGGGCTCATGACCACCTCCACCCCCCCTCCAGGTGAGCTGTCTGTCTGTGTCTGTGCCATGACTGTCCCCAGCAATCACAGCCATCTGTCAGGCAAGGCTGTCTGTCTTTCTGGAGACCCACAAAGCAAGGCTGAACTTGCCCAGAGGAGGCTGGTCTGAGCCAAAGACAAAACAACGTGTGAAGGAGCGAAAGCATGGGTCAAGGTAAGGAGGGAAGAACTGGCAGCAGAGCCCGCTGCCATTGCACAACTCCGGGTAATCAGACACAGATACAGATGCAAACCACCCGTGAAGGCTTCAGAGAAGTTTACATTTCAGCTGGGTTTCACAGCTGGACAGGGAAGGCTTCACATGCAAAGCTGATTTCTCCAGGGTGAAGCTCCAGAGAGGGGTAACCCCTGTGGTGCCTCTGAAAAGCTCCAGTTTCTGACCCATGGTCAGGTTTGTTCCCCTTCCTCCAAGTTTCTTTCCATGCATTGCTGAAGTATTCTGCTCTACTGTAATTCAAAAACCTTTCAATAAATTTCAGTTCTCATTTATGACTTCATTTTTGAAGATAGCAGAATAGCTTGGGTTCATGTCAGAACAGTTTTAAGGCCTCCAGCATCAAAAACAATCTGTCATAAATCTAAAAATACCAGCTCTTCAGAGAGGAGGTGCCAAGACATTTCACACACAGAGACAATAGTGAGATTGGGCTTCAAGCTCCATTTGCATTTTTTCCATGGTTACCTAACGCTGGACCCAGTAATTGGAGCCAAATCACCTCGAAGGGTTTTATCTAATGGTCCCCCCAAGCAGGGTCTCACATCCCTCAGCAGGGCCAATCTCCTGCCTGCTACAGACCTGATTTTAATGGCAGGGTCTCCATCCAGAACACCACACTCTGAGCTTCTGCACAGTGCCTTTCCAGAGCTGAGCCACAGCCACGGCTGCATCTGGCCCCACACTGGGACAGACGACCTCGGCACACAAGGAGGAAGAGAAGCATGAGCACAATGAATCCACAAAACTGCCAGAGTGCAGGAAATTGGCTAATTATCCAGCCCTGATTTTTAGCAGAGACCATACAAAGGGATCTTTATGGATGAGAAGATCACAGAAAAGGAGGGAGAGGCAGCTATCAGGGAAAACAAAAGTGTGGTGAACTATGACTTAACATTTATGACCATCCTCTGAAAGGTTGTTCTTAGACCAGCTTATAACTAGTGACAACATGTCAGGATTATTTAGGAGAACTTGTTAAAATAAGCAAAAAGATGTTTGGTGGGTAAAACTGACAGTGCTTCTAAATCACAGGAGCTTGGTGTGGTGTGAGGACCCGTGTCCTTGTACACCATGGAGCCATGGCAGGGACAGAGGCAGGAGTGCAAGGCTTCATCCCCAGGGATCAGCTGGTCTCCCTCACTGACATTCCTGCAGAACCACTGGCCAGGGCATTCAGTGTCCATCCAACCGCAACATATGGATTTAGACTGGAGCAGGATGTGTCAAAACCGTACAAAAGGGATGGAGTGGAGGAGGTGAAGCCTAGCACCCAGCAGAGATCCAACGGCTCTGTGCAGACAGGCCCTCACTCACACTGCTCTCCTGGGCTGAAAAAATTATCAGAAGATACCCATTGAAAAATTCCTTTTCCTGTCTGATTCTGTAAACACAAGTTCAGCACAGGAGACTCCATGGGATAAGATGGTTTTGATGACTTCCAGTCGCACATACACTCTGCAGACTCACTTCCCAAACAGCCCATTATCACCGTGCAGGCAGTTCATTTATTTGCTGAGAATTCTCATTTTAAAAAACTAATCAGACAGGATTTATTTCCCTCTGATAAGGCACAGGAGGATGGTGAAGGGTCTGGCTCCTGCTGGTTGTCAGGCTCCTTGTCTGGAGGTTAATGTCAAGCTGACACCACAGCAGGGCTCTGACATGTCCCTCAGCCCTGTGTCCTGGGGGTCTGGCTCTGGCAGCTGGGGCTCTGCCACCAATGTTTTCACAGGACGTGAGATGGATCAGCTCACTGCCTTGGTTTCTCCAAGAGTAAAAGAGATATTCCAGCCAAGCAGTCAAAAGGACGCAAAGGTGGGAGTCCACCACTGTCAGGAGTTATCTGAGGCCTTAACTGAACACAGCACCACATCCCAGAGCATCTGGAGATGCCACAGGAGGCAGGATTTTGGGACAGCAGATTAAGGCTTGTACAGACAACCTAAAGCTCTTTTCCCTGCAGTGGCCCAGTGATGTCATCCTGGGGAAGCAGCACCAGGACCTGCTGCAGGGCTCAGCCCACTCCGGCTTGGGAAGGAGCAGCGATGGGGGGCAGAGCTCCCCAACACAGGGCCCGGATTCATGGAGAGCCGAGATCATCATTGGCAGATGTATCTTCCCCAGGGCTCCAAAATCTCTGTCAGCAAACAGAAAGCAACTGGAAGGAAAAAGGGAAAAAAAAAAAAAAGACTAAAAGAAAGCCTGTATTTGAAATATGCTTTGTTTTCTTTTAAAAAATCCAGGATCCCATCCAGCTTGAAAGAAGAGACGAGCACTGAAACAAGCTCTTTGTTTTTTGCATTAGTTCAAGAAGAAAATACTTTAAAAAATATATTCCTTTGAGGTTCTGATACTGCCTCTAGCCCCCACTTTTGGCAGGCTGGGAGCAGGTCACAGGTAGTGTTCTCATCCCTGGCCCACAGCCCCTCTCCTCAATAATTTCCAGCCTGCATGGGGCTCTTCCCCCCCACACCCCCTCCCGCAGTGTCCTCCACCTGACATTTCAGTCCTGGCACAGTGCCCCCCACACCCTCTCCAGGGGTACACCTCCCTCTGCCTCAGGGCTCCAAGTCCTGTATCCCCCCAGTCTCTGAGCACACAGAAATATCGGTCTTGCAGGGAGGTTGGGGTGGCCCAGAGGCTTTGTGGGGTGATGACACCCCCTTACCACCAGCAAGGACATGAGGATGGAATCCAGGGGATTGCAGCAGCCTGGCCTAGGAGAAGGTGTCCCTGTCCATGGCAGGCGGTGGAACTGGGTGATCTTTAAGGTTCGTTCCAAACCAAAGCAGTCTGTGATTCTATGACAGAGCAGTCAAGAACTCTTCTCAGTCCTGCCAGGCTCTGAAGACTCTCAAACGAAGCGCTGCTCTTTACCAGCCTGAGTTTCCAATGCTCCCCAAAAATGCCTGACAGGTTAATTCCCATCAGGGCTGGTGCTGTCTGCCCAGAGTGCAGAGGAGCTGGTTTATAATGGTCTCTCACTGAAGGTGCCATGCTGCAGTCAGGGCTGTGCCTGGCACCAGCCAAGGGGTCTCTGCTGCAGCTCCTGAAGACACAAACTCGCTCCCCATTTTCCCTCAGCTGCACTGGCTGTGCAGGTTGAAAGGCTGCCTGCCAAGTGGTATGGTGAGAAGCCATTTTCCATTTAAAGCCCTTGTTTTTCATGGCTTTTAAGTTCCCAGTCCCCGCCTCCATTCCTTTGGGTTGGGATTTGTCATGCTTGTTCTTAACCCAGGGGAGAATTTCTTTAGGAAGGTTTGATGGTAGCATCAATTCCTCATCTGGCTTTCGTCATGGAAGATAACAGACATTCACACAAACTCGCTGCCTCTGCGAGGGAGGCAGCAGCAGGGAGAACTTCTGCCCCCAGCCCGGCACAAGCCCAATCCCACATGCCCCAGGGTCTTCCAGGAGTAAATCCGGCAGCAATTCCCATGCTTGGACACGGACAGACACCCACACAAACACGAGCATTAACCACAGGGCTGGTGTGCGGATGGCTGAGCATGAGGATGGGAGAAGCAGCAGCTCACTGAGACATTTTCCAGGTGCATCCTGGGTGCAGGTGAAAATTCCAAACCTTCAAGGCACCAATTCCTGCACAGGCCCAGGAGAATGGCTGGGGAGTGGGGGTGGGGGGGAAGCTGTGGATGAAAAGCTCAACATTCCTTGGCGACATGTGCTGGGACCCAGAAACCCCCTGCCCTGGGCTGATCCCAGCAGGGGAGGGAGGATTCTGCCCCTCCGCCCAGTCAGGTGAGATCTCACCTGCAGAGCGGCCCCAGCCCTGGGATCAGCATAGGAAGGACCTGGAGCTGCTGGAGAGAGTCCAGAGGAGGCCATGAAGATGCTCCAAGGCCTGGAGCCCCTCTGGAGCCAGGCTGGGAGAGCTGGGGATGCTCACCTGGAGAGGAGAAGGCTCCAGGGAGAGCTCAGAGCCCCTTCCAGGGCCTAAAGGGGCTCCAGGAGAGCTGGAGAGGGACTGGGGACAAGGCATGGAGGGACAGGACACAGGGAATGGCTTCCCACTGCCAGAGGGCAGGGATGGATGGGATATTGGGAAGGAATTGTTCCCTGGGAGGGTGGGCAGGCCCTGGCACAGGGTGCCCAGAGCAGCTGTGGCTGCCCCTGGATCCCTGGCAGTGCCCAAGGCCAGGCTGGACAGGGTTTGGAGCAGACTGGGATAGTGGAAGGTGTCCCTGCCCATAGTAGGGGGTGGGACTGGAGGAGCTTTAAGGCCTCTGATGACCCAAGCCAGCCTGGGAGTCTGTAATTCACAACCAGAGCCAGCTCTGTTGGCCATGCTGATGCCAACTCCCTATGCACTCCAACCCTGCTCTGTGCTAGTTCCCATGCAGCAGAAGACATAAAATAACTTTGCTTTTTGATTAAAAAAAAGAACGTGGAATGTAGCTGCAAGCAACTGATGTGCTATGATTGAAATTTCAAATGAACAAATAAGTCCCACTCTGTCCCACCCGCATCCCATGGCTCAGCCTTCCCTGTGTGCTTCCCAGACTGCCACAAAGTGAGGCAGAAAGGGGTTCCATCAGCATCCATGGAAAACACAGTTTTGAACATCCCAATTTTGGTTGGCTTAAATCTTAACCATAATATTTATATTAATGCTATTTATTCTAATTTTTCATTTAAACATATGCACAAGAGTAAAATAAAATTAAGTCGTGTTAGGCTATTTAAAAACGAAAACCACAGAGCAGATAAGGAAGATAGATGACATCTTTCCTGTTGAGAGGTGACTGGGGATCACCAGGCACTGAATCAGGCACTGACACAAGAAACAGAAATTTGTTTCTACACCAAGGAACAATAAAAAGGCCTTTAAACATTTCGACAAGGAGTTGTGAAGGCAGAGCGGGGGTGAACTCCATGGGAAGGAATGATTCCTCACTCTTCCACTTCAGCACAAAAAAAAGCACACAAAAGAAACATAAAAACCCACAACCCTGTCTCGGTTCTGCAGGAAAAAGTCTTTTTTGTGATTTGAAACAGGATGTTGCTTTTTCAGATCCTTTAAATTATTTACCAAACACGGCATCTCCCCACAGACTTTACAGTTAATCGCATCAGGCCTGGTCTGCTGTCACACCCCGAAGTGCCATTAAATCCCCAGTGGTGGAGGATGCACCGTGTTGGTACCTGAGCTGTGCCCGTGGTGAATCGCAGGATTTTTGTGTGCCACTCCCCTCAGGAACAGCCAGCCCCAAACTCTTCCCTTCTGGAGCTAAAAGGGCCGACCTCAGATGAAGTGGACAAAAAGAAATGTGAAAGGCTGGCAGCAGCAATAACTTAAACATTGCAGTTGACTCCTGGGACTCCAAGGGGAAACACAACATGGCAGCAGCAGCCCCACGGCACTATCAGGCCAGGTAAAGCAGGGAATGACTGGGAAAAATGGGGCAATCTGGGGCAAAATGGTTCTTTTCAAAGAAAACATCCGATCAGTCAAACAAGATCCACTTTATGTCCTTTTATGCAAACCTCCTCCTGCCTCGACATTCCCAGCTCCAGCCAGCACTGGGGTGCACATAGCAGGTCCCCAGGGCGAGGGGGCTCAGCTCACCCTGTCACAGCCAGGGTGGCTTCATCCCATGGGCAGGCAGAGCCACACTCCTCCTCGGAGGCCAGGGATGGGTGAGAACACAAAGCTGGGAGAGGTTTCTGATCTGGAGGAAGTCTCCAGAATACCAACACTAATTGTCAAAAGATTGTTTAGTACTGAAAGCAAAAGCCAAAGTTGCTGTCCCTCAACTTGGCATTAGATTTTAAATTCCCATCAGTTTTTACTTTACCTCACCATTTTTCACTGTTTGGTGTTAACCACACGAAACCTTTCAGCCACGGTTCCCTTGACCAGAGCAGAGTGCACTGAGTGTTAGAGGAAACAAAAGGCCCGGTTAAAGATTTGCAGCCACTCCAGATAAAAGAAGAGGGATATTTAATTAGAGTGGCCCTTCTCCAGATCATGGCCAAACCACATCAAATACATACAAATACTGACTGCAGGAAATTAAAGTTGGAGACTTAAAACCGTGAATAAATCAAGGAATTCTCATGCTTAACTTTGTCCCCTGACCCTCAAGGTCTTCTTTCCTGATCCACTTTCCTAACACAAACACAAAGTGAGTTGATCTGCCAAATCAGGCCCTGTGCTCACCTCCACATGCCCACACAGCCCAGCAGCAGCAGCTCCCTCTGCTCATCAATGCCCCTCTGGATGTGCAGTACCACAGGATTTCTCCAGGCACGAGCGGTACAATCAGTGCTACCCAAGAAGTGTTGGCTCACCAGTCAGCTCCCTCCCCTCGCTGGGGGTTTGCGTGAATGATGCCTCTCCCACCCTTGCAGGACATCCCAGGCTGCTCACAGCTCTCTGGGGAGCTGCTCTGCTGAGCCATGCTGAACAGGAGCATTGCTTCCTCCTTGGGGATCCGTGCAGGGCAGCGGTGGAATCATTGTCCCTGGCAGTGTTCAAAAATTACGCACATGTGGCACTTGGGGACATGGGTTAGTGCTGGGCTTGGCAGTGCCGGGGGAACAGTTGAACTCGATGATCTCAGAGCTCTTTTCCTACAGTAATGATTCTATGAAAATATTTAGAGATAAAAATCAGTGCAGAATTAGGAAACTGCAGTAAATGAGAACAAACGAAATAGTTCTGGATTGTCAGTTGTTCATCCAATGCCAGACAAATCAGAAAAGTCACACTCAAGTTGTACTGTGGCAGTGACAGAGGGAGGGACATGGCATTTACACCCTGGAGAGGCAGAGGGTGAAGGTGGGGAGGATGTTGAGTGAAAGGATACCAGAATCAGGCAGCTTGGGGCAATAATTTCATGTTTCATATCAACACCCACCCTGTTTATCTGTGCCGAGCACAAGCCAGAAGTGCTGGCCGGGCTGATGAGCCTCGACTGGCTCCAGCACAATAGAGCAGGCACTGCTGCTCTTCCAAGGGGAGATAAACTGTCAAGTGAATTGGAGATTAACTATCCAGATGTAAATGAATTCATTGCTATGCAACTGATAGGGCTCAGGCCTGGTTTAGTGCAGGATGGAGTCAGGTTTGGAGAGCTCTCTCAATGGCCAAAGAATTTATAACCTGTATTCATGGCCCTCTGTAAAGGGCCGCCTGACAATGCCAGCGCTGGCAGCATTGTTCCTTTTGAAGGGCTTCACCACTCCACCCCCACTCCTCTGCCCCCAATTTACTCCCCTCCTCCCTGGATTCCCCACAACCACTCCACACCCTTCCCTCCTCCCGATCACACAGGAAGAAAGCTGGGGGGAGGTGACCTCCGCAGCAGAATTTGCTATTCATGTTCCGTTCCCCCTCACAAATCCTTAACTTCTTGTCTCTTTTTAATCTTTTTTCTCTTGAGAAAGAAAAGATCAAAGGCCTTGGGGGCTGATGCTTTCTGAACTAGGCACTTCTTGCCATGGGAAAACAGCGATGGGGAAGGGCTACACAGAGATGCTTGTGGCTGCGGCTGAGGGAGAGGCCGGGAGATGGGACTTTCTTCCATGGAAGTGCTTTCTGGAAGCCTTCACCAAGCAGCCCTGGAAGGAGGATGCAGCTCTCCTGCATCAGTCCCAGACCGTGGGGCTGCCGCAAGAGCACATTTTATTTCAGGTCACACATGAATGGCCTTAATATGTTCCAGGAGCGAGGAGGGAGATTGGGAGCGTGTCCTGGGCTGGGTGGCCCACGGGCACCACCAGCATGTGCCTCCAGTAGCCACTGGAGCACAGGACCAGTGTGCACCTTGTCTGAAGGCCACTCATTCCTCGTGTGGTTCCTCAGAAATGCATTAAGAGAAGCAGAAATAGATACACTCACACGACTGCTCCAAGCACAGGTAAAGAACTACTGATGTGATCGGGCCCTGGTCTCACAAAGACAAATACTTCTGCTCCATATTTCCACATGATTCATCAGGGTATGGAGGAGAGTTTCCATGCTCACAGAGGAGTGATGCAAAATAATCCCATTTCCCCACCTGACTCAGATGAGCGTTTATCTCAAGGCAGGACTTCGAGGCCCCCAAGTCTCTTTCCAGGGAATATGGATTTTTCCCTCATTCAGTAATCCAGTGTGACACTGGCTGGCTGTCTTCTGCCAAGGTAGATGAGTCAGAAAGCAGAACCCACACAGAAATAAGAGACTTGTACCAAAGCATTGATATAAAATATTTCAGGGGAAAAAGCACTCTTGGCCTAAAAGTTTGTGTGAGTTTCCAGCTGGAGATGGAAATTCAAAGCAGAGGCTCGGATCCCTAAGGAGGGAACCAGGCTCCTGAGGAACCTTTAATCATTGTTGCTTGGACAAACAACACACAAACAATCTCCTGTTTGGAGGTCTCCTTCTCCTGGGAAGTAGCTGTTCAATACTTTTATGTTTTGGAAAAAATGTTACCCAGGCTGGAAGGGCTGATCTGAATGACATTTTTTACTCTAAGCCTGAATTCAAGGCTTGCTGGCACAGAAGTGGGAATCTGCAAAGACTATTCAACTGCACCCGTTCAGCGCACCATTTCCTTTTCTCACAGATACCCCTCCTTCCCACTCATCCACCCCTGTGACACCTCCTGCACCCTTCAGAGGGAGGCTGGGTCACCAGGGCCTGGTTTTTCTCTGACACTTCTGCTCCACTCCCTACATTGCATTTGGCTTCTGCAAGAGCTCTCACGGGCTTCAAAGTCCCCTCATGGGCCACTGTCCTCTCCCAGCAGGTCCTGGCAGCTTTGTATTCCATAACAAATAAATCATCCTTATCCAAAGCTTATTCCCTCCTTAATTTTCAAGCTTCTGATCTCACCAGGAAATGCCTCTCCAGAGCCTTTAAACTCACCATAGAATCACGGAATATCCTGAGCTGGAAGGGACCCACCAGGATCACTGAATCCAACCCCTGGCCCTGCACAGACACCCCAACAACCCCACCCATGGCACCCCTGGGAAGTGCCCAGCACTCTCTGGGGGAAGAACCTTTCCCTGATCTCCACCTAAGCCATTTCTAACACCAGCATCGAGCAGCTCAGGCACAACTGTCTCACTGTTCCTCCAGTTCTGGATGCACAGGACAGGGCAGGAGCAGAGGTTTGCTCCATACATGTAATACTAAATTATTTTAGGAACAGCCTTACATGTATTGCACTGTTCCCAGCTCATTTCTTGGCCAGTTTACACTCAAACCCACAGGCCTGAGCCCATGTCAGGAGTCTGTCTCTGGGCCCTAATGACCACATGGCCACTCTCCCTTCCCATTCAGCAACTCCTGACTCAACTCTAATGTGAGATTAAAATCTGCTCCATGTGTTGCATTGAAGGTCCCGTGAGGGTTTTACGGACACACACCACAAACGCCCTGCAGCACCCCCAGTGCTGCGACAAGTGACAAGTCTCACAGCGACCCTGACAATTCACGTGGCTTCTCCGCCTTCCAGGCTGGGCTCCTGACACAGACTTTAAGAATGTGTTTCCTCTGTAGGCTCAACAAATGCCTGAAAGCCACTGGCGAGCCAAGGGGAACAGCTGCCTCCCTTCAGAGCTGAGCTACTTTCACCACCACCTCCAAAACCAAGCACAGGAGCGTTCTCATTACCAGAGAGGATAAGTGTTTGTGCTGAAAGAAAAATGTAAATTGCTTTAAGAAATGCCAAATTAGCACAAGTGACCCACGACCAGAAATGCAAAAATTCTCCAGTGGAGATTTAAAGGCAGTTGAATGTCTCAGCAAATTAGCTCTGAGGCCACCCCTATGACAAAGCTCTTCTTGCACTCGGTCTATGATCCCTATAAACCAGTTGTCGTTCCAAAGCGTTTCTGATTAATTTTGCTCTACTGCTGAGGAAAAAAATGCAAAATGTCACCATCATAAAACTGCCAGATGTGTCTGTTCGCTTCAGTCTCACAGACCTTTCCGGGGACAAATGTCTCCCTCGTGCTCCCAGCTCTGCCCCTGTGCTGCAAACCAGTCCTTGGCATTTCTGCTGAGCTCTGAGTGGCTTTTGAGCCAGCGTAACAATCCTGCTGCACTCAGATGAGGTCCTGTGACACAGGTTATTGCCCCAGAGAGGGAAGTGACAGAGCCAGGTGTGGTGTGGCAGTACAGCAAGCCCACCAGCAAGCTGCTGCTCCAGGACCAAAGGCGGGACAGGGAGGGGACACGAAGCCTCACGCAGCATGTCTACAAAAAAATGAAACATTTCAAACTGCCAGTCCTGGCTGGCTTTGGGCTGGATGGGTGGGGCCTGACAGTGCTTCAGACACATCAGTCACATGCTGTCCCCTTCCAGCTGGCACTGGGATAAGTGACCCTGCCCGTCACACCAGTGGACAGCACACACTCCACCCCCAGCCTGACCACAGTGCCAAGGATCACTCCTGTCCATCTCTCATCCCAGACAACCTGCACTCAGGCCTTTGAATGGCCTTGAGTGGCTTCTCACTGCCAGAGGGCAGGGATGGATGGGATATTAGGAAGGAATTGTTCCCTGTGAGGGTGGTGAGGTCCTGGCACCGGGTGCCCAGAGCAGCTGTGGCTGCCCCTGGATCCCTGGCAGTGTCCAAGGATGGATGGGGCTTGGAGGAACCTGCGGTAGTGGAAGGTGTCCCTGGTGCCCTGAGCACACTCTGGCCTGTGGAGAACACCTTCTCCTCTGGCTTTTCCTGCTCATTCCTGTCTCATCTTTCCTTTCTCACTACCTGTTAGGTGATGTGTTTACAGCAGTATCCATCACCACAGCATCCAAGGAAGACAGAAGGTTCCCAAAGGCCGAATTTGCTTCTCAACTTTGTCATTTTGCTTTTGCATTTCAATTATTTTCCTGACAGCAGGCTGGGGAGGCTGAGGCTGGCTGGAGCAGGCAGTAAGCAGGGAGCAGAGCTGCTGTTACTGCACACACCTGTTGTTCTCCAGCGGCAGCTTGGAAAGGTACAGACTCACAGCTCTTGGCCCAATGTGCTCCCAGTCTGCCATAGCCACGAGGAAATGGTTTCCCATAAAAGCCCAAGGGCCTGTGAAAGAGGCTGACAGAATCGTTTTCCCTCTTTAACTTCCAAAACCCATTAACTTCTCCCTCTTTTAACTGCCCCAGCTGGGAAGGACTTTTGGGAGCCAAGCTCTGGAGCAGAGGAGCAGGTGCTGGGGCAGCCCCAGGCAGTGTCCCAACCCCTGCCACTCTGCAGTGTGGGCCCTGCTGTGGTGGCTGCCCCAGTGAGCCCGCAGGCAGGTGAGCCCCGCCTGAGAGCTGTAGCTTTCCGCAGCCACAGGGAATTTCCTGGAAAAGCAGCATGGTGAGCCTAGTTCTGGATGGCGCCTCGCTGCAGGACTCCCTCTCCTTGGCTGGAACTCCTCCATCCCAACAGCAAGTTCAGAAAATAACGTAATGAAAACAGGCTTCTTTAAAAAAATTTTTTTTTCCTTTTTTTTTTTTCCATAGCTCATTTTACTTCACTGAGCTACTGCATACGGAGCTGAATCTTTATTTTGGCTGCTGTCCTTCTGCAATATCACTACCCGTGCACAGAGGAAAAGCCCTCTGGAGATTTCCAATCCAAACAGGCCCTTGTTTTATCTACAACTATTTGAGTACATGACCTCAGATAACCCCATGGCCAACTGTGTGCCAGATTCAAACTGCAGCCATGGGAACTTTAAATAAAGAGAAGATTTTCCAGCTTCCCTCTGGAGGGAAGGCGCTGAGTGTCCTGCTCTGCTCAGGCTGGTGGGGCCGGGAGCTCGGCTGTGCCCATGGGAGCCGGGCTGTGCCCGTGGGAGCCCGGCTGTGCCCATGGGAGCCCGGCTGTGCCCGTGGGAGCCCGGCTGTGCCCATGGGAGCCTGGCTGTACCTGCCGGAGCATGGCTGTGCCCACAGGAGCACGGCCACGGCCATGGTGGCACCGCCGTGCCATGGACTCACCTCTGCCCGGGAGGCTGCACACACGAGTGACCCCTCTACACACACAGTCACTGTCCCCTCCTCTTCTCAGGGCTCTGCTTCAGATTACTGGAAAGACAAACAGCTGCACTTGGGCCAGCAGCTTCATCTGTAAGGCTGTGTTTGGATTCCTCCAGACAGGGGAGTTTTTCATCTTCATTAGCGGCTGTTCACAGCCACATCCACCATTATTCACTGGGTCAGAGCCTCCTGCTCTCTCCTGCTGCTTGCGAATCTAAATAAATCAATTAATCTGGTATTTTGAAAAAAATTTAGAAGAATTTGGAAGCCAGTGTTTCACAGAGAAGAAGTGCATGTGTGTGCCTCGGTCTGCAAGTCCTTGGGAACAGGAGCTCAGAGAATTTAGGCGCCAGAATTAGGGATGAGTATTTTTCACAGCAGTGCCAAATTTGCTTTTTCTCCCCAGATCAATGCTTCTTCATGTATGCATTAATATGAAAGAAGAGAACCACAGAATCCCAGGCTGGTTTGGGTTGGAAGGGACCTTAAAGCACATCCCATCCCACCCCCTGCCATGGGCAGGGACACCTTCCACTATCCCAGGCTGCTCCAAGCCCTGTCCAGCCTGGCCTTGGACACTGCCAGGGATCCAGGGGCAGCCACAGTTGCTCTGGGCACCCTGTGCCAGGACCTCTCCACCCTCACAGGGAAGAATATCCTAATATCCCATCTAACCCTGTGCTCCTTCAGCTTAAAGCCATTTCCTATTGTTCTAACTCTACATGCACTTGTGAAAAGTCTCCCTCCAGGGAATGAATCCTAGAGCTGAATGCAAGCACAGAGGAAAAAAAATGTGAAGCTCTACAAACAGCACAGGAATTTGGTCTTGACAGTCTCCGGATCAGTTTCTGACACTGTCACACTGAACACATGCCCACGTTATTTCCCATTAAGAACCAGGCCCCCGAGCAGGGCACAGCCTGGCGACCCCCAAGTGGCTCTGCTTCTCCTCACAGGGGTTGTGATGTCTGTGGGATGGGGCACCAACCCTGCGGGCCAGGCTGAGGACAACAGCTCATTGCACACACTCGTTTCACAAGTGGCTCTCCCAGCCACTGCTGCTCGCTCCCCAGGGCACCCAGGCTTCCCGGGACACACCAGGCTTCCAGGGGCACCCAGGCTTCCTGTACACCCAGGCTTCCTGGGGCTCAGCACAAAAACACTTTTAAATAGTTTTAAATAAACATTTTTGCAGAGGCAGTGTCCCACGGGGTGGGAGGGAGGATGAAACCCCAGGAATTGCTTTGGTCCCCAGAGCAACCCCGATGCCTCAGTCAGGGCTCCCCAGCTCTGGAGCGAGCCTGGCTCTGGGACCTGGGTCCGGTACCCCGCTGCCAGGGAGGCTGATCACACCCACCCAGGGCAGTTTTCAGCTGTATGCAACTATACATTCACATCCATTATCCAGAGACCTTTGCATTTCAAGGCTGTTGTTATTTTGATCTTTACAACCCCTGGAAAAAATGAGTTAAATTAAGTCTCATCATTAGGAATTTGCATAAGGTCACTTCAAGGCTTTGTCCGGTTCAGATCTCACTGCTCTTGGTGTTTCCCCTCCTCACTTACAACCCTGTTGCTGTGGGGCATTCCAAGTAAATAATCCACCACCAGTTTCCTCTCTTCAGCAACATGCATCGAGTTTTTCATTCAGGCTAAATGAAGCAGTAACCCAGTTAAAGGTACAGCATCACTTGCAGAGAGGGTAGCTTTCCCCTCAATAAAAACAAGAAATTATTTTAATCAGAAGAAAACATAATAATTTGGACTCCATCAGCAAGAGGAAAGATTTGGTTGCATTTGGCAGCACAAGTGCCAGCAATGAACCAATTCTTACGTATTCTCTGGGAAATTCATTTGCTAAGCACAAAGAGCCCTTTCCACTCAGAATATTGGAGCAACACCCTTGGAAGCTGTGAGCTGTGCTCAGCCACGGCAGAGCTGCGGCGAGGGGCACATGAGCTCCGAGCTGCTCCCCACGCTGGGGTGTCTGGACACAGGGATAAGCACCCACCTCACTTGGAGCTGAAGCTCAAACTTCAGCTGATCAGATTTTGAACTGCCAGGAGGGTCCAAACTGAATGGATATCACCAGGGTAGGGCTGATCCTCCCGCCCCAAGGGGGGCTCCATCTCCTGAGCCAGGAGTGGGCAGTGCTGGAGCGGGGGAGCACCGGCCACATTCACCCCGTTGGGCTGGGGCCAGGCAGCCGTGGGCTGTGGGCACCCTGGCCGGAGCTCCCTGAGCTCCACAAGCCTGTGCTGACCCAGTGCAGGCAGAGCCCTTCTGCCCCCTCCCCTCCCCGCACATCTGGGCAGCTGCAGAGCGAGCCAGACTGGGGCGCTGAGCTGGGATAAAATTAACCATCTGGTTTTGACAGGCCTGTTTCAACTGGGATCAGTTCCCTCATTCTGTGGCCCTGCAGTTAAACAAGCACTTGTGCGGGGACGAGGGGGGTGAGAGAGGGGCTGGGGCAGGGAGCAGAGGCCCGGCTCCATCCGGCTGCACTGGCTGCCTGCACCGACTTGAAATTCTCATGAAACCCTGGCAGAAACATCCCAGTCCCATTTCCAACAGACCCTCGGGGATCATCCAGTGTTCTTCTAGCTCTCCTGTGCAAAGGCCTTGTAGGAGCTGGGCCCACCGAGACCATTCACACTCCTAATTGTACCCATAAACATCACTGCACCATCACTGCATCCTGGGGACGGATTAATCTTGTCCTGTCTGTGACACAGACCCTGGCTTAAGTTTTCAAAGCCTTTCATATTTTTCCAAAACAGTGTTTTCGACATTAAAACACAATAATGCCTCAAACCAGTGGGGATCTTTCCACCTAACCTTTTCCCTCTATTTATTCCATGTCCTCTACTGACACAGCTATCTCTCTCCTGCTAAGCAACCGGCTCTGTACGCATGGATGACTCTTTGCAACTGAAAAAATAACTTGGCTGATGCAGCTTAGGTAGGAGAATCTGAGTGTGTGCATTCCTTCTGCGGCTGGCCCCAGGAAAAGGACACCCTGCCACTTGCAAACCTGGGAGGTCTTTGAGCGCTTGGCAGCAGTCCCCCGGGAGGCCCGTCATTAGCCATTTCAGAGCGGCTCTGGTGCGGCCTGAATGGGAGCGCCGGACAAAGCCCCGCCGAGCGATCCGTCAGGAAAGGCTCCCGGGCCTGGCAGGGGCTGTTAACAGTAACAATGATGACAATATAGCCCGGATTTTCAGGGGTGGGGACTTCAAAGAAGCCCTAAAGAGGTATTTTTCATTAAGGAGTAAGAAAGCAGCTGAGTATTGTTTCTGGCATTAAAGCTGAATATGAATGTTACTGCGGTAAGTCACAGATCAGGGACAGCATAAATTTGCACTGATTTAAATATGCATGAGCTGCCTTTCTGTGTTTCTCCCATTCCATCGGGCCTTGGACCTTCCCTCACGAACCCTGGAATGCTCCAGTGCTTACGAACACCAAGGAGCAGCCAGCAAGCCCCTCAACAGCGACTGTGTCGTGCCACTGCTGTGAACCACCTACGACACCTCACCGGGGTGTCAGCTCAGGGTTCCAGCCTGAGCCTCGGCCACCCACGGCCACCCGCAGCCTCCCCACAGCCTCCCCACCAGCTCAAACCGGGAGCGAGCCTGGTGTCTCTGGGCAGGAATCACTGGGAAACCGTGGCTGCAGGCAAGAGACCAGGAGGGGCTGTTGGTCCACAGGGACTTCTCTGCATTGAAACTCCGAATCTGTGATTCCTTGGGGGAGAAAAGGAAGGTGATCATAAGGAAAAGTATCAGAGGGATACCATGAAATACTCCTGCGACAGCAAGTCCTTCTCCTAATGGTGAGGATTTACTGATTACTCTGCTGCTTCTGCATGGACCACAATGATGGCCTGAGAACAGGAGTGCACTGGTAACAGCCTCGAGTTGTGCTAGGGGAGGTTCAGATTAGGTATTAGGCAGAATGGTCAGGCACTGCAGCAGGCTGCCCAGCCTAGAGAGGCTGTGCATGTGGCACCTGGGGACATGGTGGCCCTGGCAGTGCTGGGGGAATGGTTGGATTTGATGATCTTGGAGGACTTTTCCAACTTCAATTATTCTGTGATTCCATGATAAAACCATTACAAGCATATTCTGTCAGCAGCCATGGCCTGTCCTCGCCAGCCTGGCTGAGGTGGCCAAAGGGCTCCCCAGACCCAGACCTCACACCCTCCTCTCAGGTGACCCCTTAGCTTTGCCAGGCCGGGTTTAGGGGTCCAGTGTGGCTCAGGAGCCCCATCGCACTGTAGCCACCTGTGGTTTGTGACCCTTTGAGCCAAGCCCAGGGCCAGCTTTTCCCCCCAAGAGCCCAAGCCCAGAGCTATCATATCCAGCCAGCACAGAGAAAGTGCCTGCAGGGTTTGTGGTGCAGATTGACTTTCACACCTCGCTGGCCACACAGAAGAAACCCAATCTAAACAGCGTAGCTTTGCATAACCGATTATTTTCACTGGGGTAATCTGAGCCCACCAGTAAATGCCAGTAAATGCGGCTGATTCAGGGAAGGCCCCGCTCGGGGAGGAACGGCCCCACAGCCGCGGGCAGCCGGAGCTGGCCAGGCCGAGGGAGCCTGGCCTTGGCTGTGGGTGGGTTTGGTCCTGGGAGCTGAGGCTCAGCCCTTGGCCACAGGGCACTGTCTGCACAGAGGGAAGCACAAACAACCTCTGAGTGCCCAACGCAGTCGCACAGCCAGAACTGGAGTGTGCAAAGCCATGCCGAGGGAAGGAGGATGGCGAGGCAGGCCAGGGGGCAAGAGCTGTCTGGCTTTACTTGATATCTTAACCTTCTTTTCCACAATGTCCCAGGTATTTTGAGAGGCTTCAGCTTTCAGGCTGACTCCTCAGTGACCTCTTATCCCTGCACAATGATCACTCCATGCTGCCACCATTCACATGACCTTGTTTGTAGGAAACCGTGTTCCTCCTCTGATTCTTCTGTCACCAACTTCCTTCTCTCCAACCACCAGCTCATTTCTTCCTGCCAGGACCAAGCTCAGTGTTCTCCCCTTCTTTGAAGTCCATGAAATTAGACTGTCAGATTAAAACCCCTACAGCTGCAGAGTTACTGGTCCACCCACACCTCTGCAGGGCACCCACGCAGGATCGGGCTGCTGGAGGTGGAACAGTCCGTACCAGCAGCACACCTGAGATGTATCTTGTTCCTGGGATGCCTTGTGACTACAAAGCACTGATCCAGCTGTGAGTGGGAACTCCCATTTCAGCCAGATCAGCCTCAACATCTGGCTGCCCATGTGCACCCTCCCCAGGCAGGAGCTGCAAACATGAGGGATGGACAAGTAGGCAGGGGAAAAGGGCTGTGGGACCACCCTTCTGGCTGCAAGGGACGGGGGCTGTGGGACCACCCTTCTGGCTGCAGGGGATGGGGGCTGTGGGACCACCCTCCTGGCTGCAGGACACCTGTAACCACAGGCATTTTAATGTGCAGTAAGAAAAATAAACCTGGCTATGCTCACCTCAGACATCAGCTACTCTCCCACTTCACTAAAATGCTTCAGCAGGGGCAGCTCTCCCAGAAACCATCAAGAGAAAAGGTGAGGTGGAAATGGGAATAGAGAAGCTTTTGGGCATGAGACAAAACCAGGCTTTCACCTGCATCCTGTCCCAGCACTTCCATGAATAAAAGGGTGATCAACTCAGGCTGTGTGTTTTACATTAGGACAAGTAAATCATCCAAATCCCCTAAGCCAGAGAAAAGATAATGACTCACAAGGAGTGTGCCCTGAATGTTACATTTTCCACCTTTGCCAAAACACCTACGCTGTCATTTCTCCTTCTAAGCTTGCTCAGCCAGATCCTACCTTGGGCTTAGCTGCATTTCATCACAATAGCTGCAAAATATCCTCTTCATCAAGACCGACACAACGCATGAATTGAGAAACTCATTTAAAGGCTTTCTGTCTCTTCACCAGGAGACTGCTGTGGATGTCCCTGTCTGTGTGTCCCTGTTTCTGTGTAGTCCTTGGATGATGGGGTTTTGCACAAACCCCAAACAGTCTCCTCCATCCAGTCCCTCATTCAGACCAGATGCACCTAGTGGGGACAAGGCCTTCCTTCCTGAAAAGGCCAAAGAACCCCACAGATGTTGCTGACCATCACCACCAGCTGGAAATGCCTTTGCAGCAGCAGGTGCCGAAGACAATCCTGCACCACATCCCACCAGGACCCACAGACACACAGTTCTGGCACAGGGAGTCACCTTGTCCCATTAATACCGTGAATAACAGATAGAGGCTCGTTTATGCCAACAGGAAGTGACACAGTTCAGTGCGTAAAGGTCTTCAGATAAATGCTGCTGAGCAATTACTGATTTGGCAAACTCTACACTGAAACCAAGGATGTGCAGCTCAGCATATGGTGCTTCCAAGGAAGGCTCCAAACACGGAATGTCCAAGGTCAGGCTGGATGGGGCGTGGAGCAGCCTGGGACAGTGGAAGGTGTCCCTGCCCATGGCAGGGGCTGGCACTGGATGATCTTTTAAGGTCCTTCCACTCAAAGCATTCCACAATCTTTGTGCTGCTCTGGTGAGTGCCCACCCCCATTCAAGCACCAGGAGCTGTTCCTCACCATGACACACAAACAAAGAACATTATAAGGGCACCAATGTCAAAAAGGAGGAGAAACTACACAGTGCATAAAACATGGGAATTTTGACTTCTTGACACCATCAGTACACTGAACTATGACCTCAGGAGGCACAGGGGACTGGAAACCAACAGAACTTAAATTGGCTAAAAATCTCTTGTTTTCTCATGACATTTGAGAGAAGCCATGGGGACAGTTTCCTCAGGACACATGGGAGTTGGAGCTGTGTCCCTGCCTTCTCCAGAGAGTTCCTCGTTTCCCTTACAGTCACTCCATCACTGTCACCCACTGACCCTTCATTACTTTCTCCCAGTGCACCAGCATATCTGCTGGCCAACGCACTTCACAGTCTGTCCAAACCCATGAAGGGAAGAAAAAACCTTGCACAGGCTGTATAAAAGAACATTTACTCTGCACTACATTTTGTCTTCTTTTCTATGCTAGTCTAAATACAAGTGCTGTTTTCACTGCCAATCGCTGTTTGCTTGTGCTGTTTCCACTGGCTAAAACCAGCATTTTTCCAGCTAGTGTTGCCCTCCAGAAAAAACCACACATTCATACCTTTCTTGCATTTAGTACAGGAGAACAAAACTGGTTCCCAGGAATAAGGATGACTTCCTCAAAAGAAAACATTTGCTGTCAGCTGAGGTTTGACCTCTGATGGCTAATTTGGCATCATCATTTTGAGCACTGGAATACATAACACCGTGAAAAATTAACAGCTCCCTCCCCCCCCCCGAAGTTTAATTTCCGCCTGCAGCTTTGCAAGTGAAAATAAAAGAAGTGAAATAAATACCCAAACCGAAACCTTGGGTACAGTCTCTCATGTACATCCACAAAGAGAATCTCAAGACAAAGATCTGTAGGGGAAATTTCACTGGAAACCAAGCTTTTGCAGACACTGAGAAAGAAAGTCTGCAACACGAGACCATCTTCCTTGAAGAAACACAGCTGATCTGCTGCATTCCCAGCTCCGACTGCCACTGGGCTGTGGAAAACATAAACTTCACGCTAACCCTATGAAAACAGTCAACATGAGAGAGAGACAACAGTCTGCTCCAAGCTGCTGAAAGGGGAAAAAAAATCTCTCAGGCTGTCATTCTCCCCTTGCTGTGACCTTCATGCTCCAGTGAATTTCTGAAGATACTGAAATCCTGGCAGGGAAGTGTACAGTCTGTGGGAACCAGGCAGTGCCGGCCGGGCTCACTGCTGAGAATTAGGCCCAGTCAAGCCCTTTTTTGGGGGACTCTGAGTTTTATGTGGCCAACAGCACAGGGCTAAGCCAGCTCCAGGCTGGGAATTTTACAGGATTGGTGCTGTGTGCACTCATGTATCACACTGCAAAGCCATCACGGACAGAGTGCTGCCCCCCTGCCTGACACCCACACGCTGGGGCTTGCTCAGTGTCTACTTGAAATCTCCAGTGCATAAAGGGAGTCCAGGAGAACTGGAGAGGGATTTTGGACAAGGACCTGGAGTGACAGAACACAGGGAATGGCTTCCCACTGCCAGAGGGCAGGGTTAGGTTGGATATTGGGAAGAAATTCTTCATTGTGTCCATGGGAAGGCCCTGGCACAGGTGGCCCTGGCACAGGATGTGCCTGCCCCATCCCTGGAAGTGTCCAAGGCCAGGCTGGATGTGACTTGGAGCACTGTGGGATAGTGGAAGGTGTCCCTGCTCATGGCAGGGGGATTGGAACTGGATGAGCTTTAAGGTCCCTTCCAACCCAAAACATTCCATGATCTTTGTGCTGCTTTGGGGTGTCCCCACCCCCTGCAGGTAGCAGTGACCACTCACTACGAGCTCTCACTGTCGTTTATAAAGCATTAGAGATTAGCATATAAAAATCTCAACCAGAGACTCAAAAGAAGCAGAATTTGCCATGACAAATTATCCCAGAGTCTGATGGTGTTTAATGACTGCTGTGGAGAGCCTCTCCACACAGAGAGCTCGGTCCCTCTCTTGAGGTGCGGTGCCAGGGCAAGGAGGACTCGCCACTCAGCCAGCCCTGGACAAGCACCTTTGGAGGGCAATTCGCCCCCTCAACAGTGTGTCTGTCGAGGCAGAATAATACCAGCTGTGCTTCCTGGCTGGAGCCTCTGCAGCACAGGCTGCAGATTACATTGGCATTGCCAAGCCCAGGATAAACAAAAAGATTAAGAGGGCCTTACCCTTTGTGTTGAACAATCACACTCTGAAGCAAGAAATCACAGCTCACGTCGTGGGCAGGCACCGGCTGAGTCCGGGTTTAGGTGGCTGGGGAGGAGCGAGCAGCTCACTCACACATCTGGGGAAACCACAGATGCTCTGAATCACAGGTTTTCCTGACCTGTAGGCGCTGACAAATTGCATCCTATGGATGAACCTTTTATTAAACCACAGAGGGTTTCTAAACGATATTCTCCTTCTCAGCATTCCCAAGTCATCGAAATCCAGCACACATGACCCTCCTTAATTCTTCATTTAGAGGGTGACACAGTGCTTTCCAAAGAGATTTCAGGGCTGAAAGGAAGTAAATGGGGACGTGATGTTGCATCAGTGGAAGGCAGCTCAAAAGCTGAACCAGGGGCTATAAGAACTGACATTTTTGAATTCTTTGATGATGTCTCAGCCCCACTGGAGCTGAAGATGCTTTTTGTCCTAAGAGACTCCCGAGACCAACCCCTTGCTGTCTGATGGGGCAGAAACATCTCACGAAATATGCAGCCTTTAAATCTTACTGTTTTTTCTCTGCGTATGGGGAAGGACAATTGGTATTTTAAAATGAATAAAACGACTGTTGCTCAGGCCAGGAAAGGTGACCACAAAACAAAATTGCCCTGGTTCCACTTCCATGCCACGCTGGAGCAGGAGATAGCTGCTCAGCTCTCAAGTGAGTGAGAAAGACGATGCCTGGCAGTTCTCATCATCGTCTGGACCGACAGAGCAACCCACATAAAAGGAAGAAAAAAGCCTGCTGATCAGATTGGTGTGACAGAGGCTCATGAGAGACATGCACATTTTCAATCTAAACGACAGCTTGAGGGATCTATATTACTAATTATCGACTAATATTGCCAGAGTTCCCAGGCTGGCTTCAAAGGTTCTCTCAAAGTGCCCCAAGCACAGGGTTTCCATCTCATCATAAGGCCTTTTTCTTTGTCCCTGCTAAATGGATTGCTCCATCCTGGGCTCCCTCTGCGTAAATCAGCCTGCACATGATGAGCTTTGCAGCAATGAAATTCGTTACCCTAACCACAAAACACCAGAAACATTTGCTGCAACTGTTCCAATGCTTTTGCACCTAATTAAAAAAAAAAAAAAAGGTGGTTTCCTCTCTTCCTCCCCCCTCCTCCCCGCCTACTCCTAATCCCATGCTAACACCTTTCTAAAGGCCTGGGTGAGTCGTTTGGAAACTGAAAGAGCAGGGAAGGGGGGGGCAAAAAAAGTAGAAAAATATATCAGATCTCCAGACAATGAAATCGAGTAGCTATCTCTCACATCCTGTAGTGCTCAGGCTGAGGTCATAAGTTAAACAGGACATCAGAATAGGTGATGTAATTTGCTTATTTAGGATCAGAACATTCAGTGAAGTGCAAGAGACAACCTATTTGAATGTGATGATAATCCCCCCACCAATGCGGGGCTGTTCAGATGCACAAACTGCAGCTGGGGCTCGGAATTTTTCTTCCCCACACATTTATTTTTGCAGGGGATATAATTGCAATCATTTTTCCTTGCAGGAAAGCCTTGAAACCTCACCTGGGATCAGCCTCCTGTTGCGTTAGGTATTGTTCAAGCAGGGTCCCTGCCCCGGCCAGCTTAGAGGCTAAAGGGTCAAGTCAAACAGAGGGTGGGAAAGGAAGGAGAGGCCCGGGGGAGGTGGGGGTGGCACAGCGGCTCCGCAGGACCCGCTCCCCCAGCCCGCTCCCCCCTCGTACCCGAGCGAAGCCACACACACAGAACGGAGCTGAGCAGCAGCTACACTGAGTAAAGCCCAGCACAGCTTCTCTGCAGATGGACAGGCCCTCCTGGCCCCAAACCCATCTGCAGAGCCTCACACCAGTGAGGGTTTTACAGCAGTTGGAAACCTTTAACCACAAGTTCTTCCGGGTTCCAGGAGGAATTTCTCAGTGAGCCCAAATGACACTGGACACAGTTGTCCCTTCAAGCCATAGCGACAAACCCTTGTGATATAACAACTAAGCTAACAACTTGCAGTGTTTAACTCCTCAGTTTATCACCATCCAGCCCGGGATTCCTCCCTGTCAGCAGCGCTGCTCACCTCAAGCCTGCCAGCCCTGCAGGGCCAGACACCTCAGCCCTGGGACATGAAATGTCCTGGGCCCTCAGGCTCACCAAGCAACCAGTGACAAGGCCCTGGCACAGTGGCAGGTCCAGAGGTGCAGCCCACACCTGCTTTGGGTGGACCTTCAACCACATGGCATAGAAAAGCAAGATGGCAAAAGTCACACCAGTAATCCAGGTAATGGATCCTGCCAAAACATGGCTGCTCTCAAGAGTTTCTTTAGGAGACTGGAATGACATGGAGACATGGAGTTCATGTGCTCCTGCTGCCCCATCAAGCCATACCCAAGTGTCACAGCAGGATGTCCCAAACAGGGACAGCACCGGGAAGGGTGGGAGACAACCACAGCTGTGAATGGAGGGACCTGGGAGAGGAGCTGAATTTCACCCTGCTGTGAAAGGACCCAGATGTCAGCTGTCTGTGCCCATGACTGCAGCCATCCAGTAGCCACCTTCTTTACCAGATTAGGGTGTTTTTTCCTTCTCTAACTGCTGTTGGTGTGTTAGAACCTCCTCCAAGCTGTGGAGGGCAGAGCAGCACTGACCTCTCAGGTGAGTCAGGCTGTGAGCTGACCCTAAGGCTCCCACAACAGCCCCCAACAACTCCACAGAGATCTTCCTACTGTAAGGGTTCAGTGTGCTGAACTGACCACGTCTGAACACCCCAAGCATCATTTCGCACTGTCCCTTCCTGAAGGAAGTATTTCAGTCATCTGAAAAGAAGAAAAAGACAGGATACTCAAATGTGTGCAGAGGTGACAGGCATGTGACCTTTGCATTTCAAATGGAGGGAATGGGTTTTTAATATTTTAAGGCTATGAAATGTAGAACTTCTACAGGGTTTTTCTGCATGTCACCAAAAGACAGAATTAATCTTATTTTCACTCAGTCCCACTAAAACATTCCTCACCACAGGCAGCACCAGGCCCAGCAACAGCTACTGCTAAGGGGTAGCTTCTCAGGATCATCACCGAGTCCTTACCATGCAGCACTTAAGGGACACATGGAACGAAAAGCTCATTCCTGCACTATCACTGACACCTTTGGCAGCAGTCCCCAGTCCAGAAACCTTTAACTGGAGCAACCACGCTGAAGCCCAGCACGAGTGGGAGCAGAAATGCTGAGCAGCCCATGGGTGACACTACCCGTGCACTTGCTGCTCTAGGTCAGACAGAGGTAGCCAGCACTGACCATTGTTTTAACAGAAGAAACAGCAGTGTTTTGGCAGGGTTACAAAGCAAGCCCATTCTTTACATCTGCAAAAGCGAGACCGTCCATTCCTGCCGAGGGAGCTGACAGAGGAAACACATTTTCCAGCAGTCTTGGGTACAACATTGAATCAGGACCTACTTTCACCACGTGCTCTGCACTGCCAGCATTAATGGTTACGACAACATTTGCTGCCATATTCACTCCCATCATTTACAGAACAGAAGCCCAAGAGACAAAACAAGCCCCTGCTCCACGAGACAGAGGGAGCAGGCAGGATGCCACATTGCTTCCTATGACACACAGCCAGGGCTTATCTGCGATGGCTGATGGTGCAGATAACCCATCCCCAGCTCTGTGCAGGGCAGGGAGGAGAGTGGTCCAGCCCATGGATCAATAATGCCCACCCTCCTCCTCCTCCTCCTCCTCCTCCCCAGCATGGACACAGCAGCACTGGGTGTTTTGGAGCCCTGCATGTGTGCCCACCGTGCTGCCCCGCTGCAGGGGCAGCCAAAACTCTCTGTCACCCCTCTGCCACCCCTCCATCACCACTCTGTCACCCCTCTCTGTCACCCCTCAGCGATGTGCTCTGCAAGGAGGGGCAGTGTGGGAGCCCCAAGGTCTGTGACCCAGCCCCAGAGCAGCACAGACAGGCTGGCAGGCACAGCTCAGCAGTTTCAGGATCCGGCCTCCATCCTAATTAAGCCCAATTAGGTTTGCAAAGAATGAGGATGTTTTAGGAAGGACGTACAAAGGAACTGCTGAGGTCTCTGTTGGCCGTGGAGGCCCAGAGCACCCTCCTGAAGGCAGAAATTGCCACTGCTGATGTGGGCTGTCAGTGTTCCTCAGGGCTGGGGGATGATCCCGCTCCCTGTGCTGCCCACGGCTTCCCTTGCACACAGCCCTGGCAAGTGCAGCTGGGAGAGCTGGGGTTCTCCTCCAGAGCATCAGCAGCACATCAGCCAAACTTGTGCTGTCTGCAGAGACAGCTGAGCAAAATCAGCTCCAAAATGCCAAAGGCTTAAATGAAGGTAAATACGATTCAGAACAGGGAGAGGTTTGACAAATCAGCATCTTCCCATGCTGAGGGGTATAAAACATGCAGCTGTTCCACCACCACAATTTACAGGGAAGGCATTTCTCCTGGAAGTAAGAGAACACTTAGTATATACTCCTAGCCAGATTGATTACCTCTATTTATATTGTAAACTAAGACAGCATGTACTAAACCCATGGAGTTAACCAGTTCCAGACCCCAGATCCTGGGTGAGGGGTCAGTTTTCCATTGTCTGCTGCACAGTCTCGTGCATTTATTAAAGAGCACAGAGTTTCCTGCAGCATGGTTTTGTGTGTCTATGTGCTTATTTTTGTGGTATTTCAACAACCATCAGGAGGAACACTGCTATTTTACAGGATGTCAGGGAATGGGAGAACCCACGAGGTTTTTTAAAGGTTTGTTTAAAACAGCCAAGAAGCCAGCGTGCCGCTATAAATATATATATGTGTAACAACTGCAATCTGTTCTGGGACAATAAAACCACAGGACTGAAGGCAGTATCCCATATCTGAATATATCCTTTTATCCTGCAGTAAGACGAACCCCTGTTCTGTGGATCTGACCTGCAGGGAGTTCCATCAGTCTCTTCTCACAGCCAACCTGCCCAGCTGGACAACTCTCATTTGCTCTCTAAGTTACAGATCCAGTTTCAACATCTGACAGCAGATATAAACAGAGGTCCAGGACACCCCCTCTGGTGTGTCCGCTCAGGAGTCAGTGCTGCTCCTACACCACTTGTGCAATTCCACTGTGCCAGGAGACCCCAGATCTCTACCATGAGGCACCAAGCCAAAATCACTGGCTTGCTTAGCCCTAAGAAAAAGCTAATTTTCTAACCAACTTGCTTCTTTTTCTCTCTTTAAACACTGATAAGGTGAGAGATGTTGAAGTTGCCTCTTGGCTTATATTGCAGTTTGAGAAGGGATAGGTTTTGGTGTGTTGCTGTAACAAATACAAGAGTGAAATTGGAAGAGATGGTGATTTGAGCTAACACAATTAAAATTTATTTGTAACAGCAATCCACAGATATCCAGTGCCAAACACAATCTGGAGTCATCAACTAGCATGGACATGAATTAACCTAATAGCTTCTGAAAAAAAAAGAAGTCCTATGAAAAAATCCTCCTATTAAAGTAATTAAGTGTTAACAGAATCACAGAGCCATAATTAAACATGGTTTATAATTAAAACAGCATGTGTCCTAGACAGAGAACACAGCAACAAAGAGAGTAGAACCATGACAGTTGATGCCAAAACACATGCCAAGTACCAAAAATCAGAAAAACAGGCGAGTTTCTAGCAAAGCTGCAGACGCAGAGCCTCTGATCCTCTGACTGAGCCCTCAGCACTGAGACGGACGTGAGTGCACTCAGAACTCCTCACGGCTTTGCTAGGTGCTGCCAAAGTTCAAGCAGAACTCTTGGGAACCAAGAAGACAGCGAGAGCAATGCCCAAAACACCGAGGCAGTGCAGGGAGCGGCGAGCGAGCGGGAGCCGGGGCTCAAGCCAGCCTCGTCCTACCTGGCAGCGGCTGAAGATGTCACTCAGGGACACCTGCACGTTGAAGTGCTTCAGCACCTGCAGCGCCTGTTCCTTCGCCTTCTCGGAGCAGTTCACAGAAAAACACCTTCCCTCTCCCACCTGGGAGCGCAGCTGCAAACAGAGACACCAGTGAGGCCGAGCATCAGGCACGTGGGGCTTTTCTGATCCTCTTGGCTTGGTTTGAATTCTGAATAATGCCTGGAGTCGGTGTGTGTCTATGGCCTGAATTCTGGTCTGAGCACCACAACTGTAACCTAAAAGTCACTGCTGCAGGAGCTCTGACTCCTGCAGCACTGCAGTGTTTTATGTGTATGAAACATGATTCAGGCTGGAGAAGGGGAGGCTCACGGGGGACCTGCTCATTCTCTACTGCTCCCTGACAGGAGGGTGCAGCCAGGGGGCGTTGGTCTCTTCTCCCAGGTAAGAAGCGACAGAACAGGAGGAAATAGCCTCAAGACGCACCCAGGGAGGTTTAAATTGGATTTCAGGGAGCATTTCTTCACAGAAAGGTGGTCAGGCATTGCAATGAGTTGTCCAGGGAGGTGCTGGAGTCAGGAAACTGAATCCAATCCCTGCTTTCTGATGGAACTTGGCCAGATCCCACAGAGTGTGCCAAAGCAAGATGATGGAAACAATGTCCAATGACCACTTTAGCCCCTCTGATTCACACAAACGTTTCACCTGGAGTCCCCTGATAGCCAAGAAATGTGAAGGGGTTGATGTGGGCAGTCCCTCAATGTTTGTTCCACACTCTGCAGAGGACTCTGCATCTGGGAATAAGCACTGGGAAGTCCCAGACACATCTTCATGACCATGCTAAGGATTCATAGGAGTGGGATCAGCTACACACCAGTAAAGGAGCCTGGCAGAGCCACCCCGTCCTTGTGGAGGGCATCCAAAGGCAAGGGAACCAAGGGAACCAGACATTTCCCAGGAGTGTTGTACCCTGGAAGCTATTATATTCCTTTTGCGATTCCTACACAGTACTTTGAAGTTAAAGCTCTGCAAACAAGAGGATGCTGGATGCTGAATTCCCTATTCCACCAGCTGTAGGCTCAAGGAACCTGCAGGGTGGCTGCACCTGCCTCACATTGTCTCATTATGGGGGCAATTTTGTTCCACACTCAGCTTTTACACAGGAAATCAGCAACCCCTATTCTGCAAATATTCCCACTGTCTGCTTGAGTAGCTGGGAGTTTTTATACTGAGTTTTGTGACAAAAAACTTCTGCACCCTGGCTCATGTGAACACAACTCTGACTCATCCAGAACAGTTTCACTATTCCAGATGGATTTTTGGGCAGTAAAAAATTGCAAAGGACCTGCAGCAGGGCATCACAGCATTGCAGCCAGTGACTTGCCAGGTTCAGCACTGCATTTTGAAGCATGTCTGTGAACAGCTCTGAACAGCCGGTGCTGAGAGCAAGGCTGGGTTTTGCTTTGGCTTTTCTGTTTATCTAGAGCAACACAAAACCTCTCCAGCTTCCACCAGACCCATGCCTGGGGCCTTCCAATCTCTCCATTCCAAGCCTGAAGAAACGTCCCTGAGGGTTGAAACTCTCTCAGTGTGGACCCAGCCAGCCAGCAAGAATCTCTGGGATAAAAAGCGCAGGAATTGAGCTGCCTTTCACCTGCCAATGAGGCCAGACAGAAACACACTGTTCTGGATTGCTTGGCTTGACTTCCACCCCCGCCGCCAATGGAGACCAGTCGCTCTCCCCATTGATGCAGGACTGAGAATTAAGTATAAAAAACCATTTCACCCTGAGCCTTGGTGGTTGAGAACAGCAAACCTCTGAAGACCCTTAATGTAGCTTTTAGTGCAGAAAACATGAAAAAGCCAAACCAGCTGTTGCATTCACATCTGACTTTTCCTCTTGTCTCCCCTGCACACCCCAGACCATGCAATGATCAGTGCCAGAAACACGCCAGCAGCTCGGAACACTCACAGTCTGATATGGGAGTCCAGAGGTTAAAATGACTCTTCCTTCCTGTCGGGCAATCTGGAAAAAACGGTAAAAATCCAAATGAGCAGGGGCTGAAGTTACACTGAGTTCAGGCTTTACTTGCAGTCACAGAGGGAAGGTGAACTGTAGATAGTGAGTGTTTCTCTCAGTGCCAGCCCACAGCTGGCCAGGAGCTCCTGACAGCAACAGCAGCTCAAGGTGTGGCTCACCCCTCATCCCTCCCTGCCAGTCCCTGCCTTGTCTCCCATGTGCTGGAACAAGCTGCTGGTGCATCTGCACCCCATATGGCCCAGGGAACCATCCCACCTTGAAACAATCCAATCCAAAACCAATTTTTTTTTTTTTCCCCTTAACCCAGACTATTTCTATTTCCCCAGTCTCGGTCACAAAGAAGGAAACAGTTCTGCTGCACAGGGGAAAAAGGAAAAAAAGCCTAAGCAGGTAATTCCAGAAAAAAAATGTACCATGAAATGTGTCTGCAAACTTCACACCACTAACAAAAAATGCTCGTTAGGGAAGGAGCCTGTTACTATCCCAGCAACCCAGCACACAGGAATTGTGCACCTTCCCAGGCTGTAGGGAACATCTCCCTTAGAGTTCATCACCTCCTGAGCTGCAGTCCTGAGCTTTTATCAGAGGTCTGGTCCTGCAAGGGGAAGGGCTGTGCTGAGTTACCAGGGAGCCCATCAGCTGCCCTGCTGACCTCCCCACAGGGTCACACTGCAAAGGGGTCGGTGCCAAAGGGAGACACTGAATCTGGAGCTGCAAGGGTGGAAGTGTCACTGACCTTCCTTCATAGGACTGAATGACACCCTTCCCTCCCAGCCCTCACCCTCCTGCAGGGGGGAAAAGAGCCTCATGGAGGAGCAATAGGAGATTCCAAAGGATTCCCATGTGAACCAGGACTCAGCTCTGATCCTGCTGACAAAGGATCAGTGCTTTGAAGTAGGCACAAGGTTCTCTCTCTCCTCTGGCTTGGATTCTGTTGGAAGCCCTCGTGTTTTTCACTGACTCCAGATGTGTGTCAGGGAGGTCTCTCATCTGGTTTGGAGTTCAGCACCTCTCTCTGGATCCCTCTCTACCCTTGGCAGGAAGATACATTTGGGATCAGAGTCCTGCTGCACTTCCCAGACAGATGACACCAGTGAGCACAGCCAGGGAACACCAGAAAAACCAACCAAGACTTTTAAGCCCTGTCTTGGGTAGTCTCTCAAGACTCACTGGACCTATGTAAACAAGGGGGAGAAGGCTCTGAAGGCCCTGTGCAGGCAGCTAAACAACCTGTTTTTTCCATTTTTTTCCCCCCTTCCTGAGCTTTCAGGTATCTGCTTCCCTCCTTTAGTTGTGAAGTCACTCTTTGGCTGACAGTTCTGCACTGAGAAAGTGATTGGTAACAACTTCTAAAGCCTCTTTCTACAAGCAAAATTACTGGATTTCTTTCAAAATCAACCCTCTCTCTCTCAAGAAAGGAAGAAACCTCTAAGAACAGGAGTCTTGAAGGGGCAGCAGAGACACACCATGCAGTGCTGCTACTGAGCAACCACCACAGCACCCTCATGGCATGTTAGTGAGGGAAGTCTGGTAAGGCAGCAGCCAAAGGTCACCACAGGGATTTGCTGACAAGGGAAAAGGGATGTGAAATTCCTCTCGACCCATGTCTGCTTCAGGGTAAGTCTGAGGATTTCACAGCTGGAACACTCCATTCTGACTTTCTGCATCCAGGGTTAATTAGTTCAAGCTTGATAAATCCCCTTATCTAAATGGCTCTGCAGAGACAGGCAAAGAACATCAAATAAAAAGGAGAAAAGCAGTAACTCTTCCAACATGTTTTTCTGCCTCTGGAACAACGACTGGGAGAAGCATGCAGAGCCAGAAAAGCCATGTGATAGCATACATCTGACTGAGACCACAGAGGGCATGTGCTGGAGAAAAGGGCACAATTCCTTCTTCTCCTCCAAAAGCAACAAGGAAAGGCAGCACTGGGACCATGGGGGGATGTGTGGTCAGAGATGCAAATGAGAGGAAAGGAAAACCCAGGGCAGCATTTTGGCGTGGGTGTCAGGGACCTGTGCTCCAGCCCAAGTGCTGCAGAGAGGGCATTGGCCTCAGTTTCACAATCTATTACAAAGATAATATCAACTTCCTCTGGAAAAGGCTCAGACCTTGTGGATAGAAAGCACTCCCTGATCTATTGGTATTACTGATCAGCCCTTAACGTGCCTCTTCAGCCAACTTCCACCCTACAGAAATGAATGCACCCGCAGGAATTACTGTCAGAGAGACCTGGAAGGGCAGCGACTGAAGAGAGAAGGCAGAGAGAGAGCCCCTTTGTGTCCATGCCAGCACCAGCAGCAGGATGATCCGTGACAACCTAAAGCGTCCTGAACCAAGGCCAAAGGAGGTTCCAAAACCCAGAAGCACAAGGCTGTGGATTTGTAAGTTCAACTTGGCCAAGTCTGTGCAACACTCATGTTGGGCAATGCCATATGTCCTTGAAGAGCCAAACTGCAATCCAGGTAAAGCTGTGGCCCCCCGGCAGTGATCCTGAGCCTGGGCCAGCAAGGCCCCGCTTCAGACCAAAAGGGAGTGGACAGAAAGTGTCTGGCCCAGGATATGTGCTGGGAAAGCACCCAGACAAGGATCTGCTGGAGAAGGGGATCACAAAACCCAATCCAAACCCAGAGCCTCTCTCTGTAATCCCGTCTTTTAAAACAGACAGTAAACCAAGAACTTAACAGCTCTGAGCACCCTCAGTCCAGCCCTGACAGTATTGCAACCCTAAACTTCTTCTCAGCATTCCTGAAAAGTGTAAATTGCACAGAGTTATCCCAGGGTTTTGTAAAATGGCTTGAGTGTCACACCAAAACCATCCAGCCACTTTTGTTCTTCAGTGCAGACCCATTCATATCAAGGTCTCCAATGAAAGACCTTCTCCTCCTGCTGACCAAACATCAAAAGCCAAGTCTTGATCTTAAAAGCAACACAGTTCTTCATCTGCCCTCTGTGAATTTAGCTCCCCACCAGACTAAAAAGACCAGCAAACCTGGAGAATGTCATCTACATCAAAAACATGGAAAAAGCCAATCAAAGCTGAGACAAGATCCAAGATTAGATTCCCCCATGAGGTGAAGATCTGCTCACTGCAGGATTAAAATCCCCTTTGTGTCACCTGGCTCCAAATCAGTCTAGGGCAATTTAGATCTGGGTGCACAATGCTCTATCTGGCTCCTGAGGTCCATCCAGCCTGGCCTCCCCTCTGACTCGCTGGTTCACCTGGATGTTTGGAGGGTAGGTGTAACCTTGCCAGCATGAGAACCTAAGGAAGCCAGTTTTACCTGCCTTCTGGTTATTAGCACACTTCAGAAGACACCAGGTTTGCTTTAGCATCAGATTATTCTTAGAGATGAGGATGATTTTGAAGACCAAGAGCAAAGTAAATTAAAAAAATAAAGTAAACCAACCCAGAACTCAACTGAAGCAGCTTTGAGATTCCACTGAGTCTCTTACTAGAAACCTAAGAGACTACCAACATCTTCTTAAACACTTTTGCTCTGCCCCTGAGGTACAACACTGCAGGATCTGCTGTAGTCACTCAGGCTGGTGGGTGATCCTGTTGGGTTTGTATGAGAAGGATCCCACTCCTCTGCCTGATGCTGCAAAATTGCAGAGAAAAGAGGAACATCCACTTTTCCATCTCCTTCCAATTGTCTGGAAAACTCAAAAGATAGGTTTAATATTCTCTGCAAAGAGAAGATTGCGGGAGACAAGATGGAATAATAGTTTGGTTTAGAAGCGATCTTTTAAAGCTCATCTTGTTCCAAGTCCCCTGCAGTGACCAGGGACATCTTCAACTGGGTCAGGCTGCTCAGCGCTTCCATCCAGCCTGACCTGGAGCGTTTCCAGGGATGAGGCATGTAACACCTGGGTAGCAACACAACAGGCACAGGGCACAATTTTAAGTGAAGAAACTTGTATTAATTGTGAATAACATGTTGCTTATGGGAATAAGTGCAAAGGCAAAGGGTGGATCACTGCCAGCTCCACCACTAAACCTGGTCAGCCAGAGGGAATCCAGTGGATCGTGGTGCCAGAGGCCCTGCTCTCACACCTCTGCAGATCTGGCACAACAAACTCACCATGACATGTCCAAGATAAAACATTTAGTCAATAGCAACAGCACAACACAAAGCAGAACACAGGACAAGGGTTTCACGTCCATGGGAATGGGGATTGCCAAACCAATTCCTGCCACATGTGCTAGCCTAAACAAAAAAATAAATAAAATCCATAACTGCCCAAGCACAGCCAAAGGAGTTCTCAAGCTTTTAAGCTTGATCCCAAATAACAGAGGGTGAAGGACAAGACCCATCTGCCCAGCAATGCTTGAAGCCACTGTAACAAAGAAAAGGAATGAGAACAATAAGGAGCAAATTCCAGGTGCTGCAGTAGTTCCTGGCACAAGGAGATGTGTGGTATGACTGATAAATCATTTGAGTGAAAAGACTTTAATGAAGAACACTCTTAGGTGTTCCTGGTGACACCAGTTTGAGACTGTGCTGGGACAACACCCAAACCGTCTGTCTTGTACTCAGTGACCAGGATCCAAACCCTCTGCTGGCCTTTGCAGTAAGATTCCCAAGTTTTTGAGTGTAGGGTGGTCAACATTCAACTTTGATTCAATCAGGACAAGCCAAATATAAAACAGGGTGGGAGGAGTCTATTTTTATCTTTGATTATCCAAGCCCAGATCAAAGGCTCTGCAATACAGTAACACTCCAAGGGCTTTTGACAGTGAAAGGATGTTTGTCTGGTCACCATGGAGAAAGCAATGTCAAACATCCTGTCCGTGGCACGATAAGGGAGCGGGATGAAGAGCGGAGATGGGGCTCTGGGGGGAGGCACTGAGAACCAGTTTGTTTAAATGACTTGTGCAAGTTTGGCAGGGAGGGGATATTAATTATTTCTGCAGAAGTTAGAGCCTGCCCCGGATTCAGGCCAAGCAGACATCTGAAGAGGAAACATCCTGCACACCAGGCTGGGTGATCCATGCACATTTGATAGCACACACTGTGTGGGCTGTATCTCTGTCAGCTGCCTCGAAGGCAGGGAGGCCCTGCTGGCAGACCTGGACAAATCAGAGAGCTGGGCAATCACCAACCAGATGAAGTTCAGCGAGGGAAAGTGCCATATTCTGCACCTGGCTTGGGGCAGTGCTGGATGTACAGACAGACCCTAGGCCATTCAAGGAGACAAAGGAGGGCAACGAGGATGGTGAAGGGCCTTGAGGGGAAGCTGTATGAGAAGTGGCTGAGGACACTTGGTCTGTTCAGCCTGGAGAAAAGGAGACTGAGGGGACACCTCACTGCAGTTACAACTTCCTTGTGAGGGAAAAAGGAGTGGCAGACACTGACCTCTGCTCTCTGTGACAGGGACAAACACCTGAGGGAACAGCCCTCAGGGGGACAGTCAGGCTGGAGATGAGGGAAACGTTCTTCCCCCAGAGGGTGCTGGGCACTGCCCAGGCTCCCCAGGGAATGGGCATGGCCCTGAGGCTGCCAGAGCTCCAGGAGAGTATGGACAGCGCTCCCAGTGATGCACAGCCAAACCATTCTGTGAGTCTATGATCTTTACATTCCACTTGTGTTCTTCTCATGACCTGGGCTGCCCCAGCTGCCAGTGACACAGACAGACACACATAAGGGTGAGATCACAGCAGTCTCTGCTCCCCTCCTCTCTCCTAGAAGTGGAGACCCACGGCCACACACTACTGCAGGGACCAGCTGCCAGAGCTCGGGGTGACCCAGAGAGCGGGGACTCAGCACAGGGATGGGAAGAGGGACCCACAGGGCAACTCCTGCAATCTGTGCACTAGTGCAGCTCCCCAGCAAGCAGCATCACGTCCCCATGGAGATGGGAGCTGTGCACTCACCTCAGCAGCTTTTCTGTGGTCATCCTCATTGTCCAGCAGCTGGACATCCACGCCCAGGCAGCGCAGGTAGCGCCCCAGGCCCTGCAGCATGTTGTCACAGACCACGCTGAACTCCTGGGGGGAGATGGGGGTAGGGGTACGTGAGGGCTCCATTCTGGATCCTTGGCACTCCTAGAGAAAGGCAAGAGATCCATAAGGAGCAGAAGGCTCCAGTACGTTTGTGTCTTTCCTCCCTGCGTTCCCCAACCACAGCATGTCCAGCTGCCTCCTTCCCCCTGTGTCACCATTTCCCTGTGCTCTGCAGCACCTCCAGATCCTCCTTCCATCCTGTCCACATTGCCATCACCACCTGGGCAGGGGGCAGAACATGATGGGGCTAATTCTGAATTGGCCATTCTCTCCCTGACCAGCTGGCCACCTGATCCAGGGAGCTGCAGCCTTTCCCTGGAGAAGTGCCAGCCTGGTCTCCAGTGCTCAGCACAGACATTCATCTTCAAGAAGGCACAGAAACATTGTCAAGGGTGCTGTTCCCCTACTGAATTAGTCTACAATTGATAAACATGTGCCAAAGCTAGGATTTGGGAGGGGGGTCTGACAGACAGAGGGAGAAACAGGTAGACAAAGCAACCACGTCAGCTCTGTTATCTTTGGAAGATTAAAAATAGGCAGTGCCTGGCTTCTGTTTGTTTTATTTCCAATGTCTGCTGCTGGGGGAGTTCCTGCACTCAGAGGACTTGGGCGTTGGGAGGCTCCCAGAAGAACAATAGCTAAATTCATGGAGAAGGGAAGTTATTAAGGAACTTCCAATGTCCAGCTTTTGACTCCAGAACTTGAATCAGCTGGGATGACTGAAGGACATGGCCAGCAGCTATGCAGGGAGCCCTCACTGCACATCAGCTCTGCAGGAGCTGGCTCTGAGCTGGGAATGCTGTGGCACACCAGGCAGCTCCACCTGGGCTCTCCATAGGAACCAGCTCAGGTCCAGGGGCTCCACTGGTGTGATGCTGCAGTTCCCAGCAGCTGATCCCTGCACCAGGGCTCTGCAGCACTGGGCAGACTGGGCTGTCACCAGCTCCTGCAGGATCCTGGGGGATTCAGCTGTGACACCAGAGCACTGTCACAGGGGATGGAGCTGCCCCGAAGCTGAGGCAGTTGGAGACGCCAGCCCTGGCTGTGCTGCTGTTCAAACAGATGTGCAGGAGCTGCAACTGGCTCCCAGCCAGTGTTTATCCAGTGGCCAGCACTGTCATACAGAGCTTTTTTCTCACGTTTCGTGCCAGCAGAGAGCAAAAAGCTTATAAAGGAGAACAGAGTCATTAGCCCCACTTCAGACAGTGGACCAGGAAACTTTGGGAAAGAGAGCTTGGAGTTCTGCAGGATGCAGAGTCAGAAGTCTGCTTTTTTTGGTGTCCCAGTCCAGGTTTTACCAAGTAGCTCTCGGCTGATGAATCTGACTATGCAGAACACAAAGATGACCCGTGGGTTTCCAAGGTGATTGAAGCATGAAGTGCTCACTGTTCCCACCTCTGCAGCAGCCACCCAGCTCTGCTGTAGCACACAACATTCCCATGAATGCAGTGCTCAGGGAGCAGCTCCATGTTCTCCTGCCTGCTGAGGGCCAAGGGGTGCTGGACATTTACACACGAGGTGGACACAGTCAATGCATCTAAGCCCAGCCACGGAAGGGGCACTGACTTCAGGAGCTCAACACACACTTGGGGCCCCTCAGGTTACACACTGTGAGCTTCTCAGGCAATAACAAAACGAGATTTCTGCCAAGTTTTCCAAAGGTGCACAAACCACTGAATGGTTCCATTTTAAATGTAAAACCTTATTACTGAGAGGGACCAGTCACATTCCAAGATACTTAAGCAGAGTTGCACAGCTCTGGTGGAGTTTTAAGGCTCTGCCACAACACAAACTTCTGGGAGAGGCCTCTCATGGAATGTGGTGGTGGGCAAGGAGGCAGAGACAAGCCTTCAGCAGAAAGGCATTTTTGATGGATCATTTGCTTTTAACTTTGCAGACTTCTACTCCAGACACAATAAAGGAGATATTCCCAGTGTGAAAGCAAGGTGTGAAAGCTCAGTAAAAGGCAAGAGTCAGGAAGTCAGAGTTTTGAAACCCTGGCCACAGAATCCAAACCCACAGCACTGAGGAAGTGTGGAAGGTGCATTTCCACCAGCAAGGCTCACTGGGCTTAGCACACAGATCTGCACCCACGTGCAAAGACAAGTGAACCTCAAGGTGCAGGGAAGGCTGAGCCCACGCAGGCAGGCCAAGGAGAGAGCACAGTGTCCTGGGACGGAGGGGTGAGGATGTTTGCTGCAAGAGCCCTGAGAAACTGTGCCCAGCGAATGGTGTGACTGAGAGCTGCAGCGTGTGATTTGCAGGGGCCTTGAGCAACAAGCAGCTCTTTCAAGATGTTTACAAACCTGTCCAGAAGGTGATGATGGCGCTTCTTGTTTGTTCAGCTGCTTCTTTGCCCTGGGTTTTTTGCTCTGTTTTCCCTCCAGACTTTCTGTCAGGTCTGAACCCAGACCAAAGCTCTTGGGGTCCTTGCAGAGCCTCTCGTAGATCTCCAGCAAGCAGTAGGCATCTGAGGCTGCAGGGAGGAGAATGTGAGCCCCAGCTCATGTGAGCCTCCTTCAAAAGTAAACCAGAGGCTTTCCTGAGGCAAGGAAGAGCCCCCACCTTTGTAAAACCATTGTGAACAACTGTGCAGCTGCAGCTCCCTCAGGTCATACCCTCAGCTCCAGGACTGACTCACTGAGCACCACAGCTGAACCCACGGTCACAGGGGGTCAAGGCAGGCGCTCCTAAACAGACAGGCTCTGCCATCTCCACTCTATCGCAATTACCCAATGCAAACTGCAGGGTGGCTCTTCCAACTACCACCAGATAGCTCCAGCCAGCCCCTGCTCCTCACCATTGTCCCCGAGCCTACCCACAGCTCCTTATCACACCTTCTGGCGGGAAGGGAGCTTCCCCAGGAGATGCAGCATCTCAGCAGGCACTGCCCGAGCTGTTTACCATCACCTGCCCACACTCAGTGCCGTGTGCTGCTGCTCCCTGCAACGGGAACGGGAGAACTCTCCCAGCCAGTCTGACAAGTCCCAGTGATTAACTTTTGTGGGAACTGTGTCAGCTTCAAGGATAGTTGAATTTAACAAAGGGCTGGTTTGCATCAGCAGACTATCCTTTGATGCGCCAGGAAAAGATTTAGACCCAGACTTCTGACTCTGGGGTAATCAGCAATAAACTCTATGGGTCCCTCCACAGTCCTGAATCTGTGCTGCAGTTTCTGACACCACATCTGCCCATTTCAAACCTAGCTCTAACAAGCACCTCACTGTGACAAATGAACACAGCACTTGTTTCCCAGGAAGACTGTGAAATGAGGCAGAAGGAAGTGGACTTTCCTCCTTTCAGTTACTGAGAGGAGTTTCTACTGAGGTGATGTTTCATCAGACGAAATCTGCAAAGCACAGGAATTCCTTCATAAGGGAAATAATGAATCACTGGACAGTTTAAACTTCAACCATTAAAGTCATGTCCGCAAAAGGACAAACAAAACAAGTGCTGACTCCTCTGAACAGGAACTAATCTGCAAAGCCATTTTCTTCCTCTACTGCTTAACGACCTTCCCGGGGACAGAGCAGCCAAAGGCAGCCTGCCCTGGGCACGTGCAGCACCCAGCCAGGGCCCAGACCTGCATAGAGGATCTGCTCCTCCCGCAGCGGCCGCTTCTCCCAGTTTGACAGCTGCTCTGTTTTGTCCAGAGGCTTCCCCAGCACGTGCTGCACCAGGAGGCTCAGTCCCTTCTCCGGCTGCCTGATCCCTCTCTCCTCGTGGCTGTGCTCCGGGGACAGTCCATCGACCTTCCGGCCCTCCTTCCTCCACTGCAGCTGATGGAAACAAAAAGATAGAAACCATCTGGATATAAAGCAGCTCCAAACCACCTCCTGTTCCAGCTGATGGGGCTAGGCACAGCCCTATCACATCCATCTCGTGCCTGGCACATTGAATCCCAGCCCTCAGACGAGGGCTGGGATGGCAGGAGATAAACACGGCGTCGGGTTATTTGTTTAACAAACACTTGCTGGAGAGAAATCTGTTTCATAGCCAAGGAAGGGGAAAAAGGGCATTCTTGTACAGCACTGCACCAGGGCTGGGATGAGGCTCCTTAGGGGTCTGCAGGGTGCTGGGCATCCACTCAGTAAAGCACCAGCAGTGGCAGTTCAGCACCTTTCTCCTCCCAGTCCCGGTGGGAAAAGGCATTCCTGTGCCACCCTGGGCAGCAGCCCTTCCTGCAGCTGCCATTCCTCAGGTTAAACTGAGGCAAGGGCTGCTGGCAGCTATGTCAGCCCTTGCAGCACTTCCCAGGTTAAGATATCAGTCCCAAAGATCTGCTTCACCCCAGCCCACGGCCTCAAACACACTCTGTACATTTCACCCAGTAAAATGGTTGTGTTTAACATCTCTGCAGACTGCTGAAAGCTCCCGTGTGCAAGCCCAGGGACAGCTGTGCTTCAGCTGACCAGAAATTCCTGTGCTGAACCCACCAGCAGTCCTCCTAGGAACACCAGAGCTCTGTACAAATCGTTAACTCAATGAACCCTGCTTCAATAATGCATGTCTTGGAGCAGCAGAATTTCTACAAGAGCCACTCTTCCTAAGTATAACTTGTGCTCAGAAACCTTGTCCTGGCTAAATGGAGCTGGGTCTCCAAGAGCTTTTCACAGCTTTTATAAAGGCTATGAAAAATCTGTCAGTATCATAAGCTTTAACTTTTTAGTTGATGAAAATAAAATATTTCTGTCTTCCTTTACAAAATCCCAACACCTCAAACCCTCTGGAGGAAATGGTCTGTTTACTCTTGCAGCCATCTCCCTGCCAACCCAGGATGCACACAGACAGTGCTGTGGGTTCAGGACAGTTATCCTCCAGCACATGCAGGAGACAGAATTCCCCACATCTCCATGTGTTTGTCCTTACTTGTTTGTCCACTGCAAGAAGATCCACCACGCCTTGCATTTGCTTCTCTGTGTCTTTCAGAGCAGAACATGTGGCTACAAGGCTGCTGAGGTCTCCAGACATCCCATAACCTGGAGACAAAAAGCCCAAATCACACAGGTAGGAAAACTCAAATTACGGTTAGTGCACTGCAGCTTCTTCTAGTTCAGAGTTAAAATGCTGACAAAATACCTATAAACATTGGTGGAAAGACTGTTCAAACAGGGAACAGGACTGGCCCCTGTCTCTTCTGTTCCCAAGAGACCCTCCTGCAGATCAAGGGAGAGGTGAGGTGGATGAAAAATGCTGAGTTTAAGATCAACTTACTTAAGATCTGGAAAAGGTATTTGTGAATTTACCCTTAAAATCCAGGTTTAGCAGCTCCTGATAAAAGCCTCCAAAAACCATGGATGGTAATTCAGAGATCTCTGGTGTCCAGCACAGCAGCTCTGGGACAGGGACAGCACAGCCAGAAAGCTCTGCCCACCAGAATTACCTGAACCACTGAAAGCTGGGTGTCAGCTGGGGCTTAGTACGGACCTGGGACAACCCCAAGTTGGAGAGTGCAAGTTAAATCAGGAATCTTGGATCTGACCTGAAATGGGGAGATATAATGACATGGAACTGTGTCAGGCAGGCTCAGGCTGGATCTCAGTGAAAGGTTCTTCCCCCAGAGGGTGCTGGCACTGCCCAGGCTCCCCAGGGAATGGGGGGGATGTTCAGGGAATGGGGGCATGGCCCCGAGGCTGCCAGAGCTCCAGGAGCGTTTGGGCAGCGCTGCCAGGGATGGACGGGGGGGGTTGTTGGGGGGTCTGGGCAGGGCCGGGAGCTGCACTGGATGATCCCTGTGGGTCCCTTTCAGCTCAGGATTTTCTGTGGTTCCTGATCCTGTATTTCCATCATTCCCAGTTACACTGGTCACTGCTTCCCAGCCTGGCAGTGCCTGAGCACCCAGGGCTACAAAAGCTGGTTCCATGTCAAGTGAATTTAGGGAATGACAACACCAAGAGGATCTAGGAATGACAAAGATGACAAAACAGACTGTGTGCAGCCCCGAGGTGGGAGGAGAGAGGAGTGTTACCCAGTTTAGTGATGGCTGCATCTGAATAGAGCATCTGGATGAAACAGGAAAGCTTCTCCTTCTCCCCCTCGGCCTCAGCTTGCTCGAGGAGCCGTGGCAGGTCCAGCAGGAACACCTCATCCTTCAGTGCGAGCTGCAGGAGGGCGACACGGGGCTTCCCCACCATGCCAAAGGAAGGCTTCCACTCCATGTCCACACCAACGATCTGCCCAGGCTGCAACACAGACACATTCTGCACCCAGAGCCTGGTTGTGCCTGAGAGGAGCCTGCAGAGTCTGTCCAGGACATGAGCATTTCCTGCCCAGCACCTGCAGCTCTTTGTGCAGACTGCTACAGACACAGAGGACTCTCACAGCACCTGTGTCACCCATGGGAGCCTTCCCTGGCACGATTCCTAACACCTTCCCCAGACCAGACCAGCCTAAAGCAGTAGCTGTTCTTGCTTTGGGGAGGGAGACACCAGATGCCAGTGCCACATCCAGCCCTGTGCACCAGCCTGACATGGAGCTCCAGCTCCCTTACCCTGCCAGGCCAGTCCCTGTAACACTCACCTGCAGCACCTTCTCCCAGCACTGCAGCGTCTCCCCCCAGGTCTGCAGAAAGTGAATATTTTCCCGTGGAATAGGAAGCTGGTAATAGTCCTTCTTCTTACTGTCCTCATAATTGTCTGCTTTTGCGACCTCCTCTACCCTGCACAGAATCAGATGCAACAGTTTTAAGCCATACAATGGGAGGAAATCCTGGACTGGAGCAAGAGGGGTAGGTTTTACTCCCCTTATTTCACCCTGACTCTCTCTTTCCCCATGACACTCAGCTCTTTCTCAGAGAAAAAAAACTAATCAAAAAGATCCAGCTCCCTTGGACAGATCACACATTTCTGGATAGTCTCTTTCCCACAGAGAAATGGTTCATTATTTGGGAAACTATTTACTAACCTTATGTTTGGGAGGCTATGTGCCCAATTTTGCAGCAGAGCAGCTCTCCCTGCACAAACACTCTTTCCCGTGGGTTTGTGTGCACGGGGAAGTCAATATTTGTGTAAAATATTTAATGAAGATGTGCAGCCTCAGGTCTCCAGGAATATTCTCACCTGCAAAGCTCAGGAGCCCCGTGTGGTGTGACCAGAGACAGATGATGACATTTATATGCTGGTGCCACCTTGTTGTGTGCAGTGTGAACTCCCTCTGGGAAGCTGTGGCTTTGTTACTCAACAGACAGGGCAGCCAGACTGTTTTATTGAGTTCCACGGCTCTGCTCACTTTATAGCAGCTACCACAGCAGGTACCATGACTGGGTGAGCAAACTGCAGGACAAAGGGGTTTATTCATCTGTCCCAGCTCCTCACCCAGGGCAGAGCACACCCTCACCTGCCTTCCCTCCACAGCACAGGATTCCCACAACACCGAGATGCAGGGATGGGTTTTATCTCTGGATGCACAGTCTGTGGCTCAGCCACACTCCTGTAACCATCCCTTTGTGTGTTGAGGGCTTATCCTTCGTGGAAAAACCTCCCGGCTCCCAAGTGGTGGCTGCTGTGGTTTCAGGAGGGAGGAGGAGGAGGAGGAGGGCAGCTCCAGCAGTGATTTGGAGCAAGGCAGGAGCATGTCCAAGACAGACAAGATCTTCCTGTGCTCCAAAAAAGCCAAGGATCCTCTGGAGAAGTGTTTTGAGGGTGATTACATCTGTATTGTACTTCCTGAGGTGACACAGGGCTTGAACAAGTGCAGATCTGCACGAGGAGAAAGAGCAGATCCACAAAACCAGGATCCCTGAACATGAACTGTTCAAGGCCATCTGTGAGACCTTTCCAAAACCATCAGAATTAAAATCCTAATAATTAGGAAAACTTTGACAGATCTGCAATCACCTCAGTAAAACAGATGAATATTTGCACTGCTGATCTGGCAGAGGAAGTGTAAGAACCCCCTGCAGCATGAAGCAATCTCACAGAGCTTCTGTGTACTCAGGATGAGTTTAAAATGCCCCTTTCACAGACATTTCCAGGCTTATGACAAACAAATGCAGCATGTGCAGGGCCACAATGGGATCAGAGTACACGGAGGAGGCCTTTGCAAACTTCTGTCCCCAAGGACACCTCGTGGCAGACATTTAAAGCAAGCACACAGTCCTTGTGTGACAAGCAATCTGCATGGAAAGGCACCAAAGAGGGGATTTACCTGTCCTGGATGTGCAGCTCTTGGAGCTCCTCAGCCACGGCCCGAGGCAGCATCTCGGGGGGCACCCGGCAGCGCCGCGCCCACCGCGCCGCCCCGCGCGCGCCGCAGTGCCGCAGCAGCGACTGCACCAGGTGCCCTTGCAGCCAGCGGTTCTCCCCAACGGTGCTCTGCAGGGGCAGGGGGCAAGGCAGACTGTCAGTGCAATTCCCACCGTGGGAGTTTCTCCCTGTCCCAGGAGGCACCCCTGTTGTAAAAACCTTATTCCTTATTTCTAGTCTGAATCTCCCTTATTTTAGTTCAAAACCATCAGCTCTTGTTCTGTTGCAACAGGTCCTGCTAAAAACTCTGTCCCCATCTTTTTTACTGACCCCCTTTAAGTACTGAAAGGTCTCCTTGGAGCCTTCCCGAGGCTGAGCACCCGCAGCTCTCCCAGCCTGTCTCCTGAACAGAGGGGCTCCAGACCCTGGAGCACCTTCTTGGGATGGCTTTCTTAGGACAGACATTCCCTGTCCCTCCAGGGCAGACACTGGCATGGGGTCTCCTCCATGCTTGGAAGTATTTGCAGGGATTGTTGTGATTGCCAGACATCCATAGGTGACAGGGAGGGCACCTCAGCAAAGCTCTCCTGAGTGGTGTTCAGAGGCAGGAAAAGGCTGACACCACCCTCCAGCTGCTGCCCCCAGTGCTGTGAGATGGGGGCTCCAGGACCGCCCAGCACCAGGCACAGCCACGGCTGGAGCCCAGGTTAGCAGTGGTGTCACCCTGTGCTGGAATTCAGCTGGATGAAGTGTGTTGTGCCAGTCCCACAGCCAGCTGGGGTGAACCAGGACTGCATGACGGAGTTCTTCCCTTTGTGTCTGCTCAAGGCCCCTGTGGAGGTGAGGGCTGGATCACTGCTTTGGGACAAACGCACTCTCGAGTGTCACCGTGTCACTCCCCGTGTGCGCACCTGCAAACAGGGAGGGCACTTCAGGACATTACCTGCTCCCAGCTGTTCCTGGAGGAAGGGAAATCGTGCCTTGGCCCACTGCAGAGCCTGGGGGCACGACACAAACTCACACTGCCTGTGGTTTAAACCCAAACCCCAGCTGTGGCCAGAGCATGGCACAGTGCCCACCCTGTCACTCACAAGGGGCAGTGACAGTCCCCGTGGTGACAGCTGGATGCACCAGAGCTCTTCTGCCCTGTCACCTCTGAGAGGTGCAGGTGTGAGAGCAAATACAGGCACAGCAACACCGAGGGTGACACCAGCCCTGTGGGGTGGGAGCTCCCCTCCTCCTCCCCGGCCAGCCCACATGTGCTGCAAACACCCCGGAACCCCCACAGCCCATGGAGCAACTCCTCCTCTCTGACCTGCTCATGGATCTGCCCTTGAAGTTAATATTGTCAAGAAAACTGCTAACACAAGCTGAAACCCCATATGGTGGCCCAGGACCTGTAGCTCTAGGACTGGCACCACAAATGAGAATTTCAGAGGAGTGAAATGCTCAGATCTGCCCTGAGGTCCATATTCACCCTGCCCAGAGCCCTGCACTGCCCACCAGCACTGCTCAGGGGCCTGAGCCTGCTCCAGGGCTGGCAGCACCCTACTCCCTCTCCCCAGCATGCAGGAACAGCTCCCAGCTTGGGAGGCTGTGGCCATGGGGCCTCATTCCTCACATTCTTTCAGTAACTAAAAGGTGAGAATTTGTCTTCAAAGCAGAGCCAGGGATCAGGAAACGAATCTGTTGATGGCCCCAACGTAAAAAGGAAGGGGGACAGAAAGCCAAGGAGAAAAAACAGAATGACCCCAGCCCAGAGGTGCAGGAGGGGGCAGAGGCTCAGAACAGCTCGGACGAATCCGGCACCCCAGGTAGCAGCAGCCTGCTCACAAAATCTGCTGCCTCAGCTCTCTGTCTGCATCCCTGGGACTCTGCCAAATGCCAAACCACAGCTCTTCTCATGGATGTCTGGTTTTACTGCTGTTCCCAAGGGGCTAGGGGCACAGCAGGAGCCAGGGTGAGCAGGACATGGTCCAGCAGCTCCCCAGGGCTCAGGTACAGGAGCAAAAGGACAGGACATGTCCTCCTGCTCTTGCTTCTTGCCCTCTACATCTCCCCTGGCCAAGCCAGTCTTCACCTTTGCCTCTCTCCCCTCTCTGCCTTCTGTGGGCGAGCTCAGCCAAGCACTGAACACGTGAAGAGGGGCTGAGTTAAACCCTCCTGCACATCTGCCAAGCCACTTCTCAGAGTCCTTCCCAAAAAGAACATATTTTCTAACTGACATTGTGGAGCAATTCCCTCTTCTTGCTCCCCCTGTGTCCATCCTATTGTCTTCCTGCCTTTTTTCTAAAACACAAACTCTTTGGGGTTGGAGCTCTCTTCAGTTCACCCCGAGTCAATTCTTAATAAATCTCATTGTGGCAGTTTTATTTCTGGAAATAATGAGGTGCAGATTTTTTAAATATTATTTTAACGATAACAGATTTCTTCTTTCAACCACAAAAAACAGCTCTGTAAAGAAGGTTAATCTCTCCAGAGATATCCCATCCTGCATTCTGAAACAGCAAATAGCTTTGTCTTTTTACTGAAAAAAGAAAAAAAACCAACATTGCTCTAAAGGGGAAAGGCTTCCACCGCAACAGCTCTGCAAGAGGCAAGAATGTGGAAACTCTGGCCCGAGAAGATGTGGGCACAGATGCAGAGAGCAATGTTTCACCAGGGATGACATTTCATGTGCTTTGCTGTCAGTAAATGAACACTTCTCAAGAGGAACCTGGTGTGGTTTGTTCTGATCAGCATCAGCGACACCTCCGAGCAGGAAGGGATCCTATACACCATGAGGCTTGTTTACATCCCTCTTGGAATTCTAGACATATCATACATTCTTTAATCCATAGGAGCACATAGAAACCCCTGACACAACAATATCCCATGATTAAAGCTTTCCACAGCGACAGCTGCACATTTCCTACCCGTAAATCCTGTTCTCACCGCCAAGGCTTCACAAAGCTCACACCAACCACGCAGGGCAAGCTCAGCACTGTCCTGACCTTAACCCATCAACATTTCTCCATTGGTACCAATAATTTTGAAACCAAATATCCAGTATCTCCCTTGGAAGTCACCCTATGAAACCCTAGATCAGTTTTATCTCTGTGTTAAGCTGCATTTCAGTCTCATCCAATTCTGCCCTTTGCCTCAACATCTTTTCCCAAAGAGGGACATTATTCACACAACTGACACTGGCTATTTGCAGAGTCAGATTTTAATTTAACTTTTGAATGTCTTAGCCCATTTCCCCTGTTTTCAAGCGCTTCCAGAATCAACAAAAACCCTTCCTGCTAGTGTAGAGAAAATGTCAAGGAGAATATTTTAGAGTCAGCAATTTTAAAAGGGGAAAAAGAAACCCAGACTTGAAAAGGACAAACCCCTGTCAGCAGTGGAGGGCACTGACAGCACTGCTGAATTCCCTGTGGTGTGGCAGGTATAGACACCTGAGCTTAAACATTCCCATGAACATCCCACTGTGGTACTGTCACTGCTACTTTATTGTATTTGTGCTCGAGGTTTCTGTTTCAAAGTTTCCATCATCTGTGCTGCATGGGGAGATGCTGCCGTGTCACCATCAGATGTCATTGAAGGGAACTCCTGGAATGACAGACTGGTTTGGGTTGGAAGAGACCCTAAAGCCCATCCAGTTCCAACTCCCTGCCATGGCAGGGACAACTTCCACTGTCCCAGGGTGCTCCAAGCCCCATCCAGCCTGGCTTTGGACACTGCCAGGGATCCAGGGGCAGCCACAGCTGCTCTGGGCACCCTGTGCCAGGGCCTTCCCACCTTCGCAGGGAAGGATTTCTCCCTAGTGTCTGATCTAACCCTGCCCTCCTTCAGCTTAAGGCCATTCCCCCTTGTCCTGTCTCTGTGTGCCCATGTAAAGTCCCTCTCCCTCTTTCCTATAAATCCCTTTCAAGTCTCACTAGGCCACAATAAGGTCTCCCTGGAGCCTTCTCTTCTTCGGGCTCTCCCAGGCTGGCTCCAGAACAGAGGGGCTCCAGACCATCTCCATGGCCTCCTCTGGACTCTCCAACAGGTTAATGCCTTTGTGGTGCTGAGAACACCCTGAGAACACCCTGCTTTCTCATCACTCGCACTGCTCTCTCGTTCACAGGCACTGGCCACTCAGATGCGCTAATTTATGAACTGGAGAAGCACAAAACAGGCTGCACTGAAAGCCCCGCAGCCCGGCTTTCAGATAGCGATCAGCACGTCACTGCCAGAGCCACACTGCCGAGCTCGGGAGCCCATTACCACATCAATGCCGGGGAAGTGGGCGTGATCCTCCTTCAACAAAGCTTTGGCACTGCGGCTCCCTGGGGCATGTTCACACCACCTCGCTCCTGCTGTGTGAATCAGGACACTCGGCTTCCCAGCCTCCCAGGACTCTTCCAAAAGGCAATTCAGAGGAGTCTAACTTATGATATCACTGGGAGGGATCAAGGCAAAGGCAACTCTTAAAGCCAACTTGCCGCTCTACTGGGGCTCCTCACAGGGAGCTGACTGTTCTGGGCGACCTGGAGGAAGCTGCTGGTCTGTGGTGAGCAGCTGAACAATACTGTGCGACAGGATGCATCTGCTCCACACTCCTGTTTGTCTCACACAGCCACAGCCAGCACAGCCACGCCATGCAGCCTGTCGGGTAAAGCTCACCCCCACAGGGGCTTTAGAGGTCCCTTCCAACCCATCCCATGCTAGGATTCCAGGAGATGGTCACTGGGCTGGAGCATGTGGAGAGGCTGAGGGAGCAGGGCTGGTTCAGCATAGGGAAGGCCTGGCTGGATGTAGGGGAATATAATCCCCCCTTCAATTTTATCGGGGGCACCACAGAGAAGATGGAGCAAGATCCTCCCAGGAATTCCAGCCAGGCCAAAAAGTAAAAAAAATGGGACAGTGAGAGTGGCTAACACTGCAACAGGCCAAGAGGGGCAGTGGAGCCAAGCAGGGCACGGCAACACCTTGTCCCATGAAGCTGGCCCTGCTCTGAGCAGGAGGTCAGAGATGAGCTAATTTCAAACCAAATTAAGGCTCTGATTGTGTGATTAGCAGTGCCCTGCATTCCCCAGGCTCATCTCCACACAGACGGGCAGCTTCTTGCAGCAACTGCTGCTTTCAAGTCCCAAACACCTCCCGGGCGAAGAACACCCAGGATCTCATTTACTCAGAATACAGGATGGTCCTGATCATGCTCCACAATACTACACACAGATCCAAATACATTTCCTGCACTGGGGTTCCTTCCAAACTTTTGTCAGGCAGCCCCCGAGGGAAGTAATTAATTTTCAACAGATGATGTCATCGTGTCTCCAAAATCTGCTCCTGCTGCCACAGATGTGAGCAGGTACAGAGCGGAGGGAAAGAACCAACAGCTTTCAATGGCAGATCTGGAGAGAGTATTTTCAAAAAACACTGAGCAAGAGGTTGGGACATTTCCTTCAGCACACTGTTGGACATCCTTCATGGGCCCTCACGCAGCTCACAGAGCCACAGAACAGATGGACCTGCTGCTGGCACAGGGCACGGACACTTCCCTCCACAGAGATGAAAGGCTCCACACAGGATGGCTCACTGAAGTGAACCTGGCGTGATCATTCCCAGATTTCACTTCAGTAGCTTCAGCAGTGGATACCAATGTTTCTTGGCTGGACAAAACACAAACCCAAACAGAAATGGAGGACCATGGAATGTCCTGAGCTGGGGGTGACCCAGAAGGAGCAGAGAGTCCAGCTCCTGGCCCTGCACAGACACCCCAACAATCCCTTCACAACTGAAGGTGCAATACTCTACAGGGACATTGCTCCCATGTGCCCAAGGAACCATCTGGCACAGAATCCCTCAGACACTTCAGGACAGGCTTCTTGATAAAGAGAGCACCATGGTACCTCTGTGAGACAGCAAAGCTGATCCTGACGCTGGATCCCACTCCCCACTGACTGAAAATGCGGTCCTAAAAAATGAGCTTTTACTGCCCAATTTGCCACCGCTGCTGCACAGAAGGTTTTAGGGAAGGGATCTTGTCCCACTGCTTCTGTCACTGCAGATGTCAGAAACATCCCCAGGGGAAGGCAGCCTGGTGCCATGCCGGGGACCAGTCAGCAGTGCCCCTTGTCTTTGGGGGCACTGATCAAATCCTGATCTTGTTCAGCAGTGTCAGCATAGCCCGACACTGTGGGGACTTTCCCAGATTAGAACTTCTTATTTTAACCCACAATTAACTCATTTTCCTCAATTACATCCCACAGCTCCAGGCATGCTGATACACAAAATCACAATCCACCTGCAATACTTGTTCTCCCCTCCACTTAGCTGCTCAGGGAATGGCACAGGTGTAGCTCTGCAGGGAGCTGTGGTATCAGACTAACCCTATTAAAATAACCTTTGTTTGAAGAGAAAAGTAACTGTATGACTTCCATAAAGCCCCCAAAATACAATTCCGTAGGAAACAGACTAAGGTAACTTTACCCTACTTGCTTTTTCAGATATAATTTCTTCTTCCTTCTCTTCTGTGTGAAGTCCATCCTGAGGATCCATGCTCCCAAAATTCCTTTCTCACAACCACTGCAGAGGCACCTTCTGAATTCCAGCCTAACCCTGACCCCAAAGCTGCTGAATATTATTCATCCCAGGGATCAATCAGCAAAGGACCAAGGACTTGGTCTGAATACATAAGCCCCAGATTTTTGATATGCTTCCAGATTTCTCACACCTTGGTCCCACGATGGCAGGCTGGAGATATTTTCTGGAGCACTCCAGCACTTGGCAAGACTGAAGATGAATGAGGATGGGGAAATTGGCCAAACTCTTTCAGAGCAGAGTAGTGTGTTACTTATCACAGTAGATGCTTTGTCTGAGCCCAATGACACAGTGCATTGAAGACAAACTGGCAACCCTTATCTTCCCAGTGTATTCTGAAGTAGCATTTATCTCCCTGCCTTTTGTCATCGTGTCACACACACATGAACAAAGTGTCAGGGGGCCGGTGGCAAATCCTGCTCTCCAGTTTAAGGAAGGGAAAGCTCCCATCGTGTACTGGGCCTGTGACCAAACATAGTTTCTCTAGTTTCTCCAGCCTCAGTGGTTTTACAGTCCTGGCACTTCCGTAAATGTTCTACAGAAGTCACCATCCCAAAACTCTCCTCTGGTTTGTATCCAGGAGCACGGAAGCCTCGTTTGCACAAGGAAAATACAGCTCTCTGCTAAGCTCTGGGGCTACCTGAAGGGTGCCTGTTCACTCTCAGCATTCCAAATTCCAGCTCAGCAGAAGCTGTGAGATCGACTTGTGCTACAATATCTGTCTGCAGGAATTCCACAGAGCGAGGAGTTCCATGCGCTGCCAGAGTCAGGCCCACTGTGGGGACAGGGACAGAGCCCTGTGACTCCAGGTCACCACAGGGCTGCAGGGGTATGGAGGAGTGACACCACTGCCTCTGTGCTCCTGCTGGGACCTGGACTCACAGGGTGACACCTCACCCGTTTGCCAGGATGTGCGGGAGCCAAAGCCACCCCAACGCCTTCCCATTGGTTTGGAGCCCTGGCATTAACCAGTGTGCAATTAACCCACCAGTAACTCCAGTAGGTGTTCCCATGCCCAGTCATACATAATGAGACTCCATGGAGTCCATTTAGGAAAAAAGTCTCCTCTTTTCTATTTAGGAAAGTCTTCAAAGTAAATAAGCAGAAATCCTGACAATGGAAATACTTGCTCAGGAGCACAAACTCTTCCCATCATTAGTGTATGGAAAAGAGATGCCCAAGGGACAAACATGGGTTACCACTGATTTCTGTTTTGCCATGCCCAAACCTCCCTGGCTCAGAGCCAAAGCAATAATCAGTATCTGTGCAGGATCTTTCCCAAAAGCAAAGCTTGGCAGTAGATTTTTCTCTCCTTTAATCTCTTTTGGTACACTTCAGCTCCTGGTGGTTTTTGTTCTGAAGGAGAAATGCTTGAGAGGGTTGACTGAATGAACTCTGAAATTCACACCCTGGCAAATTGGACTGATTTCCTAAAGCCATAATTACAACATTCCTCAGAGATATGCATTCTTACAGAGCGAACAAAGATTAGTTTCCTGTTTCTTCCCATTTACATGACTTCTCCATCAAGAGGAACTTTTTTTGTTTCTAAACAATCCTCTGTTTATGTGGTTCTCTTCTTGGCAGGGAACTGGGGAGCTAATCTTGCCTAAAAGTATAATACAGCCAAACTATCAATTGCCAGCAGCCTGATTATCTGTGTGCAAGGCAGCTGATTTGCACAGGCTTTAGAAGCCAGTATCTATCAGTGAGAGCTCAGACAGGGACCGATCGATTACAGAGGGTTTAAATAATCTGGGATGATTATTGAATGACTGTATCGTTTTACTGCTGGCTGGGTAAGAAGGGCAGAGAAGGTCAGTGTGTTTGTGAAGGCTGAAAACTTCAGTGGCACTGGGCAAACGGAGCCCCCACACCTGCACAGCCCCAGCTCACAGCAGCTCCCGCAGGGCGAGGGCAGCGCGGGGCTCCTGCCACGGAGCTGCACGTGAGAACTGCTCCCACCTGCAAACAGAGGATGTGCAGAGCCATCCATCCTCTCCTGTGCTACCCTGGGAAGCACCAAGCTCCATGTCCCACCTTCCCCCCACCTTTCCCTGTTTGGCTGCCCGGGCCAATGTCAGGGCTCTTGACAGGGCTCCCTTGGGCCTGGAGCAAAAGGAATGTGAGGATTTGCCTGTTTGAAGTGAGCCTGTCCTCATTTTCACTCTGTGGGATACAAACAGGAGCTGGGGTTGTTTAACTGGGAGAAGAGAAGGCTCTGGGGAGATCTTATTGTGGCCCTTTGGTACCTGAACGGACCTTATAGAAAAGACAGAGTGACTACACAGAGGCAGACAGTGACAAGGTGAGGGGGAACAGTTTTAAACTGACAGAAGGGAGATTTTCATTAGATATTAGTGAGAAATTCTTCCCTGGGAGGGTGGGGAGGCCCTGGCACAGGGTGCCCAGAGCAGCTGTGGCTGCCCCTGGATCCCTGGCAGTGTCCAAGGCCAGGCTGGACATTGGGGCTTGGAGCAGCCTGGGACAGTGGGAGGTGGAATGAAGTGATCTTTAAAGTCCCTTCCCAGTCAAACCAGTCTGGGATTCTGTGACTTTAACCCTGTAGCTGCTGCAGTCTGGAGGCAGTAACAGGTATCCTGGACACTACTCCTGATGTTGATTTAAGGACGTGCTATGTTCCACACATTCCTATAAGGTTTGGCATGACTATCATTCCCGTAGAGTTTCCTACTCCTAGGATGCTTTTCCCGCTTGGCAGAACTAAACCTCCCCCAGCACAAACCAGTGGAGCTGAACAGCTCCCTGATGCTCTTAACTCCTTAATCTAACCCTGACCTCTCAACCCACAGCCATAAGCCAATTAGCTCTTCTTTATACCATACCAAATCTCCTCCTGATGAAGTTGTGCTGCCAAGTGAATGCCTGCTAGTGACAGAAACGTAATTACAGTGCTTAGCAGCACACTGGCCCTGGCTGGTGGCAGGGGGCTAAGGTCAGAATGCATCTCTAACACACCAAAACAATTTAAAGGAGGTTTTTTTCCCCCTAGTGTGCTCTCTCCAGTTTCCTCTCTTCACTCTCCAGTACTTAATTCGTTTGCACGATAAGGCTATTTGGCCATCATTTTTAAGACCGAGGTCCTGAGCTTTCCAAGAGCTTTTTCTGAGCTTTTCTTGCCAATCCCTCCCTGAAGCTGAATCAGACACCCAGCTCCTGTCAATCCCCAGCTTGGCCCTGTAAATCCGCACTTCAGTAAATGGGGGCTGATTTTCCAAAGTTATTGGAAAATTAGTTATCTTACATCACTCCAGAGAAATTTTTGGTTGACTTTTAAAATTATTTTGGTCATTTTTGACAATTTGGTAGATTGGACAGCAAATGACGGCAGTTTCTCTTGGCTTCTTTGTACCTACTGTAATATTACACCAGAATTCATCACTATCTTTGTGCTTAACCACGATTTATTTATCTAGCAATGGTTGGATTTGTTATAAATAAAACTACCACAATTACAGTAGACACACCAGCCCTCCAGGTCTTACAGAGAATTAACACAGCCTCAGCCAGGCAGGAAGTAGCTGAAAGTATTTACATTTAACTGCACATGTCATCCTTTGATAGACTCTCCTTTAGCTGGGGAGGCACGGAACACGCTGCATGTTTGGCTTTTCCCATGTGCCTCTCCCACAGCAGCTGGGGGGTTGTTCCATGCAAAGTTCCCCTTCCTTTTAGCCCAGCAGTACAGACCTCATTAGTACAGGTGCACATTTGCCTGCTCTCCATCCCCAGAGCAGAACACAGCTGCAGAACCAAACCACAGAGTCACGGAATCAGAATATCCTGAGCTGGAAGGGAACCACAGGATCACCAAGTCCAGCTCCCGGAATTACGGGATGCTGTTCCTGAGACAGGCACAGATGTGCCTGTTCTCTGCACCAGCCCCATCAGTCATCCTTTTGCTTTCCAGTAGCTCTGGTGTTATTTCAGCTTCCAATCAATATATGACCCCACTGACAAACTGAAATGAAAAATGGAAGGAGATTGATACATTGCCTCCCACTTCTCCTCCTACTACAAACTCCAGTTTGTCCATGGTTTAATATTCCCTTTAAACCATATTGTGGCTGTGCGTTCTCCCCAGAGACCTCCAACAAGAATAGTGAATCCAAAGAAAATGGCACAGGGAAAAAGCAGGAGGAGTGTCAAAGCACTGCCACCCCCACTGAGCTCCGGTCAGTCCCTGAACAGGGGACAAAATGCAGCGAGAGGAATGGAAGGAGAAATGGGAGCAACAAGTGGACACTGGCAGAAGAAAGGCTGCCAGTTCTGACCTGAAACAGAGCAATTACCCCAGGCCTGACTTCCCAAGAGAGACAGCAGACCTTAAACCTGTCACTAGCCCAGGTGTAAATACCAGCTGTTCTGCAATGGGGAAAAGGAAAAGAAAAATCAAACCTTCTCTTTTTTGCCATGGCAGCTGTTAGGGAGCTGCTTAAAGCTGTGGAAAGATAAATGTTAACTCTTTTGCAGATGGTTGAACTGGCAGACTGCAGGCAAAACCAGACCAGGAGCAGCTCCTGCATATTCCTACACACCCCCATACCGGGAGCTATTGGGCTCCGGTGGCCCAGCACCTCAGCACAAGCACCATGAGAAGCAGCACCGGTGGAACCATGAACGTTTATTTCAGCTGCTGATTCCTCCCTGAGACTTCTAAGGCCAGAAGGAACAAGACAATCACCCACTGGTTTAATTTCCTGCAAAAGAAGTCCATAGGTACTAACAGGGGACTCCACACATCAGCTGGTTCAACTCGTTTGGGTTTCCACCTTCCAGGAAAGAGCCTGTCTGGATCTGATGTTTGAGTGATGAAATCCATCCCATCCCTGAAAAAACACTTCACTTCAGCCAGAGGGAAGGATGATTTTGTGTGCAGCCTTCTACTGAGAAACAGGTAAGTTATTAATCACCCCCAGAGCCTCATTCCCATCTGCACTGCACACACAGCTTCATTCCCTGTGGATATTCAGTTCCTCACACTGCAGAGATGCTGCTGTACTCAAAACAATGGAAAAGTTTCCCTTAACTCGGGGGTTCCAGAGAAGGACACTGGACATGGGTATTTGCAAAGTGGTCTTTTTGACTTCTTGTCCTTATTCAAGACTCCCTAGAGCAGGAGTCCTGGCCAGGTGTTCTGGCCACAAAAAAACATTTGAAAAACTAAATTGCATTTTGCCCTTTAAATTCCCCTTAAAAATTCCCTCCTTGAGTGTAACAGCTACTACATTTTATTCCAGAGGTAGCTGTGTTTAAATTGAGGTCAAAATGGTCCTGTACAGAAAGAATCTTGGCATCAGCCACTGCCATTTAGAAGTTAATTGGTCACATAAATAAGATTACATCAACTCCTTGCTGCAATGTAAGGTAATTTACACCTATTGAGTAGCAGGAATTGTCAAAGTTTTTCCAATGTATTGCACAGAAAGAAGGGCAGATTTCTGAATATTATCTGAAAGCAGCACAACAACCCTTGAACTGCAGTGGAACTGGAGTTCTGCATTTCCTAGGAATTACCAGCATCTGACCCCTGCTCACCCAGAGAAGGAGCTGGCACAGTGCTTGATTTTCATGGTCAGAAATTTAAAAGTAAGTCAGTTATCTCAGTGTCCCAGCTGGAGGAGGACAGAGATCAGCTGCAGGCTCTCCCTGTGCGGAACACGGCAAACAGCTGCCCCAGGGCCCATCTCTGCATCCCAACGAGCTGAGGAGACTGAGGAGCTGCAGGACAGGGGCCTGAGGAAAATGAGGACACTTTTCTGGAAGGTGTATCCCCATACCCTCCTCTCAAACCACACACCAAGGTCAGAGTGGTCCCAGCCAGTGCTGAGTCAGGGAATCCTGGAATGGTTAAGTGGCACTGGAGGGGCTTTAAGGTCCCTCCCAACCCAAACCAGTCTGGGATCCTGTGATTCTGTGAAGCTCTGAGTGGACTTTGAGCCATTCCATCCAGTAAAGCTCAGCCTTTCAAACCCAGTAAAGTCCTGGACAACCTTACTTTTTGCATTGAAAACCAAAACTTGCTCCAAGATCCTTCCTTTATTCCCTCCTTCCCCTGCCAGCAGCAGCCACCAGCCTGCACAGGTTATTTCAGCTTCCTGCAGATGCACAGGTACAGATTCCCATCGCTTTCATTTGATGCCAGAGACAGGGATCTCTGATAGCACCGAGCTAGGCTGATAACAGGCAAGTTTCAGCACCACTCGGCCAATAATTACACAGTTGTGAAAAATACATCAGTTGGCAGCAAGCAGGAAATACAAGGTTTGGAATCCTTTGGAAAGCAAAGACAACCCTCTGCCCCAGTGCAGGATGAAGCTCTGTGCTCTCAGGGCTTACCAGGCACCACACATGCACTTCCAGAGAGATCCTGAGCCTGCTGCCTCCAAAGTGGGAGATGGGAGCTTTATCCCACACTCCACCATCAACAGAAACCCCTTCACTGCACACACCAAAGCACACCCAGGAGTGGGAATCATGGAATCTCCTGAGTGGAGGAGACCCACAGGGATCATTGTGTCCAGCCCCTGGGGCTGCACAGGAGAACCCAGCAGCCCTGTTGCTTTGCTAGTGTGTCCAAACAGTGCCTGAGCCCTCAGTTCCCAGAGCTCATCAGCCTGGCCTGTTACCCTCAGAGCCCACGCCGACTCTGCAGATGGATTTTCAGAAATCCCTAAAGGCTGCAGAATTCAGCCTGAGGGGGGGTTACAGAACAGGAGCAAACACTCACCATGAGGCTGCAATTCCATAGGGAAATCATGGACAGATAAATAACCACTACTGGTGTGTCACCGGAATTTCGTGCTGTTTCATTGACACATTTTTATTTATTGTAGGATCAGGCCAAACCATGATTGTCTGAACTCTCTTGTTTATACACCAGGAAAAACCCACCCTGCTCCCTTCTCCTTGTGCTGTTAAAATGACTTGTGTCCTGCAGCACAAGACAGAGAGGTCACAAACATCAAAGTCACCTGTTAAAAATGGTCAGAACATGCACAGGGAATCTAAAATTTACCCCAGTTTCCTCACACATCTTGCTAGCTGCTGAAGAACAGCCTCTTTTCCCCCTTCCTTGTCATTAATCAACGTAAATACTTGTAGTGTTCACTTACAAGTGCAAGAAAGTAAAACAATGTACTTGATAATCTTATCTAAATCACAGAATCACAGAGCCATGGGATATCCTAAGCTGGAAGGGACCCACACTGAGCCCAGCTCCTGGCCCTGCACAGACACCCCAACATTTCCCCCCTGTGCATCCCTGACAGTGTTGTCCAAATGTTCTAGCTTGGCTCCAGCCAAACTAAAGCATTTTCAAAGGCATAAAAGGAATTGCAATGTAAGTGTTCTCCCTTGCCTGCATTTACAGTTTTGCTTCCAAAGAGTTGAGGAAGTGCAGAACTGTGGTAGCAGGACTGCAATAGACAGAGCTGGATATGCTGAGCATCTTAAAACAACCTCCAAGCAAATAACCCTGCAAATAACTCTGCAAAAGCAGGAGAGGGAAATCCACACTCACCTGAATGTGGTCTGCCCAATTCTCCTCAGTCATGGTTTTCTGAAAAGACAAAATCACTCCTGAACCGTCTTAGGAAAGGGAGGAAGTTCCACACAGCAAACTAGAAATGAACACTGGCATTTGTTGTCCCCACTGGCATCACCTGAGACCAAGGAATGCACCCTGAGCACAAGGGAGATCTCAGCTCCTCAGTGTCTGCAGCTGGGGCACGGCAGAACAACACAGCTAGGAGGGGGAGTTCAGGGAACTCTCACACCACAGCACAGAGAGCATAAAAATCCACATGCAGTTTGTCCCCGGGCTCCTCATCTCTCCAGGCAGCCCATGGGGAGCCATCCCAGCAAGGGAGGCATCTCAGGGATCATCTGCAAGTCTGAGCCTTCAGAATACAAAAATACAGTTTTTCTCAACAGCCAAACCATGAAAAATCCTCTGGAATCATGCGGTCTGGGAAAGGAAACTGGTAAGTCCATATACCAACCTGGGCAGAAGGTTGGGATGGGGCCTGCTCTCCACTCTGCCAACACCTGCACGAGACCCACCATGAGTCTCCCCCCAGAGCTGGCAGAGGGAACAGGGAGTGTCAGAGCCACTTGTATGGAAAGGTACAAGAGCAAACAGGTAAGAGCCTCAAAGAAAACAGCTTTTAGATATCCAAGCATGTAATTTAAATATTAGTGAGATGAAGGAGCCATTTAACCAGAGCTCAGACACAGCTGAGAATGGTAAACAGACAGCACCAAAGAGCTCTCAGAAGAAGGGACTGTGTCCAGAAACAGCTGCCAAATGTACCTTAATGGAAGTAACTGGCCAGCTTGGATACTTTAAATCAAGCAAATTCTCCAAAACAAAGGAAGTGGAAGGCCAGAGAGAGCAGAACACCAGATCACGAATCCATTCCCCTCTGCTAAACAAATACACCTGGAGAAATGCTCTCTGCTCTCTCTGTGGATGACCAAGCTCCCCACAGTGATGTCATCCAACATTACAGCTCTGAGATGCAGGAGGCTGAAGTGTTCCATCCTCCCCAGCTCCTCTGTCAGTGGTTTGGCAGGCAGCAGAGACAGATCAGAGTAGAACTTGAAAATAAACTTGATCATAAACTATTGATACATTTTTATTATCTCAATTAAGTTATTCAAAATGTAAATGTAACAAAAATCCTCGTTCCAAGCACACAACACAGCACATACCTCAACAAATCTCTTGTAAAAGAGGTAATTCAGGGTTCTCAAGTGCCGCTGATTTATGACATTAGGGCAGAGAGCTGAAAGAAGGAAAAAGACATTTAAGTACACAGCATTTCCTGGAAGATTCACTGTCTAGACATTATACTTTTCCTTCCCTAGTGTCAGACTGGGTTTGTGGAAAGCAGGATGCCCTCACACTTGGAACAATGAGGGACAGACTCACACATTGTCAGTTTATCTCAACTATAAACTGTTATTTACACTTTCATCCGTGATTAGCAATGCTAATTCTCAGGTCTGATATCTCTGCCTCCACCACCCCTGAGCGATAAGATCCACTCCCTAGTTCAATAAGCTCCACAGTCAATGACTTCACACCTTTAATTAGGCAGCATCCTCACATGGGCACTCCCTCAGTCTCTAGAGGCTGCGTTCTTTCGGGTTTAATTGGACCCTGTGCTGTTAATTCATTGAAGCAGTTGTGAACAGCTCACTCAGGATGTAAACTTGTGGCTGAAGTTTATCCAATAAAACACAGATCCATGAAAGAGACTCCCTATCCACACAAAGAGGGTGGGGAAGATTGTTTTGCTGAGCTAACAAGCCGCAGTTGTTGTTATTATTTTTATTGCTGTCATATTCATTAGATAGGGCTCATTACAACTGCAAAACCCAAGATCTTCACACAGCACCTCGTTTTGAAATCCAGTGCAAGAAGAGATAAAGGCAGGAGATAAAATACATGAACTGGCATTAGCATAGGTATCTGTCAGCTCCTGCTGGGTGCCGGGGTGCCTGTACAGGGAAAGGCTTCACCAAAGCTGTCCTTGGGCTTTCTGTGGCTAAAACCGTCTCACTGGGAGCCAGAAGGAGCAGGGCCAGCAACCAGAAACAGTCACAGGGAACAGGAATGGGAAAATTCTCTGTAGTCTGCCTTGAATTAGCACCCACAGGGAGAAACTGATTCCTTGTCCCTCTCCATGCCCCACGCAGGGCATGCCCAAGGACTAACACCCAGGAGAACAAAGAGTGATCTCTGAATACCAGAGCCTGGGATCAGAGGGGTATGGATTGATGTCCCTCTGGTTGCAGCAGCTCCTCAGAGCACCCTGAAGCAGCACCTCAGAACCTGAACGTTTCCATCTCAAACAGAAATGGTTAAAGCTGGTATTTGTAAGTTAATCTTCCACAGTGTGACAACAGATCCTTCCCCTCAAAGCATCTGAGGAAACTCCTGCAATTATCAGGATATTGCACCAGTAAATATGGTGATCTTTCCTCTGCGTATTATCCCAATATCTGGAGGAGAAATTGTCAGCTCATGGAAAGGAACACTCTCTAAAGAATGCAAGATCAACATACAAATTAGTAACACCACCACCTGACTTAAAGTATGCAGAGCACTTCAGACAGAACCATGGCATGACCCCTCCAGGCCACCCAAAAGATCCACTGAATTTGAGCTTCTAAAGGAAATATTCAGCTGTGGCCCACCTGTGCAGATGTGAGGCCAGCTGTGGCTCACCTGTGCAGATGGGGTCCAGCACGGCCAGCTGTCCTCACCTGTGCAGATGTGTGGCCCAGCACGGCCAGCTGTGGCTCACCTGTGCAGATGTGTGGCCCAGCACAGCCAGCTGAGGCTCACGTGTGCAGATGTGGTCCAGCACGGCCAGCTGTGGCTCACCTGTGCAGATGTGTGGCCCAGCACGGCCAGCTGTGGCTCACCTGTGCAGATGTGTGGCCCAGCACAGCCAGCTGTGGCTCACCTGTGCAGATGGGGTCCAGCACAGCCAGCTGTGGCTCACCTGTGCAGATGTGTGGCCCAGCACAGCGCTCTCCTGCCCTCTGCTGCCCCGGCAGCGCGGGGCCGGGCGGGGGCGGTCACATGGACGGAAATCCCACGTTAATCCAAACGGACAGCTGGGTGCTCAAGTGAGGGGAATGTTGCTCTTAGTTCATGTTAAAAGCCTTTGGAAGCCCGTGGAAAACACTCGCTCACAACGCTCATAGCTGCAAGTGCTTGTGTGTCCCTGCCCCGGCACAGCTCCACCGGTACCGGGGCTCTCAGGTGCCACCTCTCTGCTCTGTCACTCCACTCTCACCTCCCTCACTGGCACGGGGCCACTAAGCCCAACAGATGAGGCTGTTACACTTCCCAGAGCAGGAGCCTTTCTACCTCAAACTTGGGAATTGTCAATGAAAAACATCGCAGAGCTCTCTGCATGTCCTGGCTATGCCAAACCACAGCAGAGAACAGATTCAACCATGTCAGCCCTGGGAAGAGGCTGTTGCCTCACCTCTGAGATCTGTTTTGGCTGAAAATTGCATTTGTGAAGTCGATCTCACAGGGTCTTCAAAGACTGTTAAGTAATTAGCTTGGAAAAGCTACAGGCTCGTTAACCCAGAGCACACTGACCCAGGTGGGAGGAAAGACTCTATAAACCTCAATTTCCTCAATCACACGCCACTTCTGCCCAACTTCTTCCTTCCCCAATAACGGTAATTAAATGAAATCCACACACAGTTTATTGGGACACCTTTGGGATTCGGCAGAAAATCTCCCACTTCCATGCCTTGTTTGGGAGTTAACAGGAATACTGGAACACAGCTCTGAAAAAGGACTAATCTAAGAGGATGGCTTTTTTTTTTTTTTTTTCCCTGAGGTGTGAGATCTTTTTTATACTGGGCCATCTCCTATCTGGCTCTGAACTTTAGGGCTGGCAGTTCCCAGGAGTGTTCCGGATCTCAGCTGCTGATGGACACCTCAGCCTTGCTTGGCAGTCAATGTGATTTACTGTGAGTGGGCAAGAGTGAGCTCAGGGAGTGTGATCTCCAAGTCGATTTGGAACTGCAAGAACTGAGTCACACATGAGTTTGCCTTCTCATACCCAGAAACACCATCCTCCTCCAGGCCTTCTCACCAAAGCCACTTCCCTCGCTGCTGCTGCTCTCAGGCTGTCACAGCGAGTGGGAGTCACAGGGAGGAGGAGACCGAAAGCAGCCGCAGCATCAGATGAGCCCATGTGAGGTGACAAGAAGTGGGAGCTCTGCCTCACCACCAGCTTTTGGGGGAGCTGCTCAGAAGAGAAATTAGGGTTTCTAATCTGTATGTTTTGCCCAGCCTGCTGACTTTTTGTCTACTTTTTCCTCCCAGTCAGACTTGGTTCCACTAAAGAATGGAGAAAGAACACCCAGAAATTCAGCAAAAGGGAGGGGAGAGATGGGAAGACAAAGAAAGCCACATTATTCCAGCCAATTCAGTTCCAGCACAACCAGCACAAAGGCAGCAATTCCTCTGCAGGTATTCATCCCCTTCCAAAGCACTTCAAAGAAGACTGACAGCCACAGCTCAGCAATGTGTGAATTCCTGCTTGCAATTACACGTGGTCTGATGTAAAAAATAAACCCCAACTGTCCTATGTGGGGCTGTGGGAGTCATCCAGCACTGGCTTCAGCTGAAGTCCAAACCAGCTGCCCACATCCCCTCTCACACCAGCAGAGGTGGGCAGCCCTCCTGAGCAAGGACTTCCCCTGCACTGCAGACACTGCAGTTTGCATGGGAGAAAGGTCTGGAAAGACATTTGTCTGGAAGGAACGGGATCTGTATTTACCTCAACGAACCTCCTCAGCAGTGAATGGCTGTGGAGGACCAGCAAGATCTGGCCATGATTATCAGCAGCTACAACCTCTGAAAGCATCACCAGGTCAAAGCACACTGCATCCCACAGAGTGCACCTGAGCCCAACACGTGCTCCTCTCCCAGATTTTTCTTTTCTTTAATTATTATTTCTCAGGATCTTGCATGTGAACAGTTATAATTTCACCTCTACCATTATATCATACCCTTGGTGGAGCTTTCATAAGGAAGGGGGAACAACTCATTTCTCTTTACAGATCACCAAAGACAACACAGCTGACTGAGTGCCCAACATTGTCAAGGAAGGAAAACTACTGAAAATTAATGAACTCCTGGGAAGCTTTTAATTTCTAAATAAACCATCCCCATATGTCTCAGCTTCCCCACCAACGTGCTGGGTTTAATTATATCCACTTCTCCTCCAATGAGGGTTTGCAGGGTTTATCTTGTTAACTTTTGAACACCAGTCTGAAGATGGGAAGATTAATATGGAATAGTGTTGCTGACAGGTGTAATAAGCCCTCAATTTGTGGTTAGAAAACCCTTTTCAGTCCAAGAAAAGAGAATTGCATACCTTGGGTTAATGGGAACCTCTGCAGGGTAAAAGCTAACGGTGCACCTAAAGGGGGCTGGTGCAAGGCCCCAAAGAGTAGGAAAAATCAACAGTCCCCGCTAAGAACCAAAGCAAAGCAGATTTTGTTAGAGAGCTGCTGGTGAAGTTGATGGAAAATGTGCCACTTCTCTTGCAAGGCTGCAAGAGCCTTAAAATTCCTCCCCCACCAACCCTGGTTTATGCAAAGAATACAAAGGGCTGTGAGGCTCCTGCTTCCCCAAGGGTTATCTCCTCCCAGCTGACACACCCGCAGCTCAAGAAAACAGATCCCTAGTGAATAATGACTTGCCTCTTATGTGAGAGGAATGGAGTCATAACTCAGAGCTGACCATGGTGTGTTTATGCAGAGCCATGCTGAGGTCAGGATTTATTTCAGATAGTGGCAGAAGCAGTCTATTAGTCACCAGCACTTCATTCTTCGACAGCACAAAGTGATAATTCCCATAACTTTCCAGCTTTGTTTTTCAACATCATTAATTAAACCCTGAAATTCCCCAGGATAAATGACAGCAGAGGTTCCTTGATGAACATGGAAGAAGACAAATTGACTCTGTCTGTTCTTTATTACTGAGATAACTCGACTCGATATTGCAACTATATGTTGCAATATCCCATACCTGGGTCAACGTTGAATCTCTCCAGGAGCCTGAAGACCAACTTGCTGAGCACTCTGCGGTTAAATTTTTCTGGTTTGTACCCGGACAGGCCTTGATATGGCCTGTAACAACACCAGAAAGACACATCTGTGGCATCACCTAAAGGATGTTTCCCAAACAGCAGATATTTAACAGCAGAGGGATTGGGGTTTGCTGGATGTTGGTAAGGACAGGCCCCTGCCTCTCCCAAGGTACAGTGAAAAGCCAAAAGCACAACCACACAAATTTCAGTCAGTGACTTGAAGCAAGTCCAGAGGCTCATTTTAAAGAAAGAGAAAGTGAGCAACTCCTTTTCATCTCTTTTTCAGAGCTTACAGCAACTATTGCAAGCACAGCGTGACTCTGACTGTGCTGCTGGCTCTGAGTGACTCTGAGTGGCTCTGAGTTATTCAAGTGAGAGGCAGCTCAGAAATGAAAGCACACACCATGGGCTGATGAGCACAGGAAGGTTAACCGCTTTCATCTCTTGTTCTTCTGCCATTTCATCACAGTGTTATCTTCCTGCCAAACCTGCACAACCGATACTGAAAGTCACCCCTGTCTGCAGCAAAGCATGAGAGGCCGATCGCTCCAACCTCCACAGGAAGCTTTGATACTGCTCTGCTGCTGGGGTGTCCTGCACAGGTTTCATCTGCACTCCTGGCAGGAGTGGAGCATCTGTCAACAGCAGTGATTCTCCTATCCTACAGGCTGGGGCATTGGAGAAGGCTCTGGCACAGCCACCAGAATTTTCCCTTTTCCAGCCGAAAAGTCAATATATTGCACTCCCTTACACTGGGACACGATCACAGCCAGCCAGCCGTGGGACAGACACAGACACATCCAGGGACAGACACACTGTGCTCTGATCACAGACAGCCAGGGGACAGACAGACACATCCAGGGACAGACACACTGTGCTCTGATCACAGACAGACAGCCAGGGGACAGTCACAGACACATCCAGGGAGAGACACACCGTGCTCTGGCAGCACCTTGGCCCCAGCTGTTCAGAAGGACAAGTGTTTCTACCTTGTGATGTCTCTGATGTTGAAGCTGGGGTCACACCACGTATCCAGGGTCTGCAAGAGCTTCCTCTGGAGCTCAGGATATTCTCCCACATAATCTTCCACCAGGTTAGCTTTATCCTGGAGCAGTAGTGGGGTGCACATCTAGGAGAAGAAATTACACTGAAAGCACTGTGCCCTGCCTTTGATCCCCATGGAGCACGAGAGCAAGTCCCAGCCCTGCCCAGGCCACCAGTGCTGCCTACAAGAGTGCTGTGACATCTGTAACACAAATGTTGAGCAAAGCTTCAATGCAGCACGGTACTGATCTCTGCCTCAGTGATGAGCACAGCCAGGATTTGTTACAGCAGCGACTGCAGCCAGATAAACCGGGCGGGAGGTGGAATGGATCTAACAAAACACTCTGTGCCTAACCTCGATGTAAAGGTACATCAACAACACAATAGGGATGTCTTGGGAATGGAGCAAAGCCTCAGGTGAAAGGCAGCAGGACTTGGAGAGCCCTGATGGATCTCCTGCTTGAACAAAAGGTGGATCTGATGACAGAGGAGCCTGCAGAGAAAATGACTCACCTTCTCTACATCTTGATCTGGCTGTAATTTCAGCTTAATACTCAGTATGGCTGCCTAGAAAACATGAAAAAAAGTTGTGTATTTAGAAGAATCCTACAGTGGATAAATGGGCATTATTCCAAGGTGAAGTAAAAATGCTGTTATACACATTTTTACTATGTTAATTATTTCTGTTACATTATCAAGCACAAATCCTGCAAACATTTGGCCACAGTCATTCCACAAATGTACAAGAACACTCCTGGCAGAGCTGCATATCCTGAGTAGCAACAGTCATTGGAGCAAAAATGAAAGATCAGGTTGTTGGGCACAAAGAAAGTGAAGCACTTGGACAAAACCAGCAAGGATGGATATTTCCTATCAATTTCAGGGTAAAAAGCACCTGACCCACCACACCTTTCCAAGCTAGCTTCCTCAGCCTCACTCTGCCTGTGAACTCGCCCTATCACTGGCAGCACGTGTTCTGCAGAGCCAGACAAGCACCACAGACACCTCAGAGCTCATCCCTGCTCACAGCAGCAGCAGTGGATTATGTTCCTTTTGGGGCAATTCAGGCCTGTATTTCACCCATTGCATCACAGACTGAGTGCGCAAAGCAGGGAACCAACACACGCCGTGGAAGCTCAGCTGCTCAATCCTACTGCCCCAGCTAGTAGTGGGAAAACACCGATTTGTTCTGTTTGTTTTGGTTTGGGTTTGGTTTTGGTTTTGGGGAACTTTGGGTGGTTTATGGTTTTTTTCACACTGCTTCATTGGAAGTCCAGGCTTCATCTTCAAAAGAGAAATCAACTGGAGAAGAACTTTAAGTGACAAAAAAAGGAACCGCCATTAATGCAGAGACTGAACAGAAAGGCACAGGAGCATCGCTCAGCCCAGCTAAACCTCAGCCAAATCTCTGCCATATGCCACACTTTATAACTATTCCACAAGTTAGAGGCAAAGAGCTGCTTCTTTCCTCTCACATTATCAGTTTAACAACACAATGTTCAAGCTGAGGGATTATTCTCAAATTGAAGGCTGCTACTTCTGGTGTGGACCTGAAGAAGGGGTTTGGGTTTCCAAAGCTTTGGCAGCTGGTTTTGTTTTCCTCCCGGCTCCTCATTTTGCTGAATTAAAAGAAATCATTTTAAAAAAAAAAAAAAAAGCAACTCTCAAAGCCTTGTTTCACCATTTGATCTCATTAGTACCTCCTATTGTAGCCTTAGTTTTAACTGCAACACCCAACAGCTCCCTAATGGCTTTTTAATGTTCAGATTAACCTAATTGCAGCACTGTTATCTACATGGCAGAGGTTTATCTCCAGCTCTACTAACTGTACAGGTGACTTAATCAGATGAACACGCCTGGTGTCAGGTTGCGTTTTCCTCTCCCCCTGGATGGACATTCCACCCTGTCCCAAAGGGCGCAGAACAACAGATGTTCGTTTGCTCAAAGTGTGGGGAGCCCTCCCTTCCCTGCCCAGGGCTGGCAGACTCAGCTCCCGCACTGCAGGCCTGGAGGACAGAGGAACTCCAATCGCACGGAGGTTCACGGAATCATTACGGTTGGAAAAGACCTCTGAGATCACCAAACCCAACCAGCAACCCAGCACCACCACGGTGTTCACTGCCAAGCCACGTCCGCAGGGGCCACATCCACGTGTTTTTTGAAGTCTCCAGGATAGCGACTCCATTGGTCTGGGCAGCCTGGCCCAGTGCTTCACGTAAGCTGGTTTCTAAAAACAATTAACATCCTCCAGCTGCAACAGGTAATGGAGCAGGCAGAGCCATGGTGCTGCTGGCAGAGCCTTCCCGCAGCAGGGAGCACTCCTGCAGCAGGGCAGCTGCCTTGTCCATGCCTGAAGCTACACATGGAAGGAGAAGTATGAGCTGGGTCCTAGAACAGGCACCAGGCTGCACCAGGGTGCAGCTCCAGGGGCTGGGCTGAGCAGGAGGCCAGCAGAGATAACATCAGCCTGTTTACAATGGGAATAGTAAGAGAAGAGATATGAGTAACTGTAATAAAGATGAAAGTGCTTGGCAGCTGTGTCTGTGGTCTCAACTCCGAGCTATTTTAAGATTTTGTTTTGTTATTATCGTGTTTTGAATTGTTTCACTCCACAAACAAGTTTTGTGTAAAACGACCCTATTTTTAACAGTCTGTTTACAGCCGATAAGATCTCCAGCAAAGCAACACCTCATTCGCAGGCTCATTTTGAAAACAAACACTTTAATGAGGCCGAGCACGCTGTAACTGAACGGGTGAGAAACCCCCTCCCCACCCGGAGCCAGCATTCCCCATCTGCAGTGCTGGTCTGGAAGGCGAGCCAGGGGAGCTGGAGTCTGGCAATCCCATTCATTCAGCTGCAGATGCTCGGGCTGGATCAGCAGGGCAACACCAATCCTGGACAGCAGGTACCCCCCACTTCACCAGTTGATCAGTAAGAGCCAAAACCCGAAGCAGGATGCAGGAACATGGGGAAGCTCTGGGGAATGCTGAGATACTGACACCTTATCAGGGTCTACTCACCCCCTCAAACTCCAAATAGAACGTTATTGTCATGGCTGGTGGTACAAGGAGCCTTTGCACAAAAACATATTTCATCCATAGAGAGTTTCTAGCACAATCTAATAACAGTCGAACCTGTACTGAACCCCCCAGATGACAACAAACCTGGGGGAACTTGGTCCCTCTCTTGCCTTGAACCCCCAGGTGTACACGGGAGAGGGATGTGATGAATGCACTGTTTAGTGCAGGAGAAAAGCTGATGGCCATTGCCTCATGCAAATCGTGTCGAAGCTCCTGAGTCTCCTCATCCTCGGGAAGCTTTGGGCCATTCTTTGACTTAATGATGGTGAATGCAAAAATCCTATCTGGACATTTTGTAATAGTTTTGTCTCCCAAGGATAAATACCTCAAATATAGCAGAGGGCTGGCTGAGGCTGGGGCAGAATTCAAAGCTGGGCAACACTCCATTGAATTCTACCTAAGCCACATGTAGGTGCATTGACCAAAGGATGGGGGAAGTTTCCCAAACCTGACATGTTCAGGCCCAGCCACGAGCACCAGAACGCTCCTGCAGTCACACGAACGCAAACCCATGAGCATGGGAAAGTGGGGAGTGTTCTGGGGCGAGCACAGCCCAGACACCCTGCACCAATACCTGCTCCTCTCAGCTTGTTTTGAGTGCAACTGGCTCTGTCTCATCGAAAAATGACTATGCTTTCCACGTACAGTACGAGGTGCAGGAAGCCACACAAGATCTTATCTGCAAAGGCATGTGCACTTGGGTGGTGTCTGCACTGACAATTTCAGCAATTTTCCCACGGTGGGGTTTGCAGCAGAGGAAAAACCTCGTGCAGGAGAACTACTTGGAGTGCTGAGGCAGGACAGACACCAGCGGTTTCTGATGACTCCTGCACTTGGCTCTGCTGTGAGCAAGCTGGGACAGCACAGATGCAGTCTGTGCCTGACTTAGTGTACTATTTCTGAACACACGATGAGGGAATTTCTGAGAACCCAAAGAATAAACCAAACAACAGAAGGAGACCGCAGAGGAGGAACCAATGTCAACTCCAAGAAAATCACAGTGATCAAAGCCTGGATAATGGCAGAAATAATGGAGTAAAAGGCACACCAGGTATTAATCATTGGGCACATCTGTTTTGTGTTTTGGAATCACTCCTTTCAAACTTGTGCCTATTCAGCTTTGCTGAGCTCTCAGAGTGCATCACTGCACAGTGGATGACATCAGGTTTGATGGTTGATGGCTTCCTCCTCAAAGGGCACTCCGTACACACAGCTGGCTGTGGGAAGGGCTGCAGGAACCAGGGAAACACGACGTTCCTCAGGCCCACACTCAAGAGACCAGGAACGAGTGAGACCATCAACATGGAGCAGTGACAGGTCACTCCCAGCTAAACAGTTTGAGGTAGAGGGAGAGAAGTACCAGTCCAGGTTGGAATATGCACAGCTGAGGGGAAGGGGGAACTGAAGCCAGTCCTCTCCGGTTTGTGACCCTCAGGTCACTCAGCAGTTTTACATGGGGTTTAACTGCTTGGCTCATTCTCTGAGCACTGCCCAAGGTTCGGGGTTCTTGGGGCACCCACCTCTACCAGACCCAGACTCTGCACAGCTGGATCTGCTGCACATCCCCCGGGCTGTCCCAGAGCCCAGAAACGCTGGCAGTAGGAGCAGAACTCTTCCATCTAATTTATGACTCCCAGCAACGCTGAAGCTCCTTCCCCAGCATTCCCCAGGCACAGCCCAGAGCAGAGGTGGCTCTGGAGGCTGGGAAGGGCAGCAGTGGCCCATGGAATGGCTCCCTCTGCTCCAGAGTGGCATCACCTGGCAGGCAATGTGCCACTAAAGCTGTTCTCTAGCAGCAGGTTAAGTTCGGGGGAAAAAGGGGTGGCCGCTAAAACATAATCATCTTTATACGAGAAACAACTGCTGTAACATTTTCCTTGGGCTTCTTATCCAATATGATTCTTGATTTAAAAGAAAAAAGAAATACAAATGCACACACTTTAAAATACAGTAAGAGCTGAACAAGTCTTTGTATAATTAAGGTGGTGAATGGAGATAAGAAACAATTTCAGAGATGTTTTCCCTGGCCTGAGAACAGCTCAGCAAAAGCCGGAGCGAAGAAATCCAAAATCTAATTAACCATTATTGTGCTCAATCAATGCTAACACTGATCTCTACTGATAGATCTGCAAAGATACACCATGTGTAGTGCAGCACCACAAATGCAGCAGGGCTACAAACACCAACATCCCTGACTCTGTTCAGAACATCCCTGCACTGAATCTGAAGGTCACGGTGGGGATTTTTAAACTTTTGAGTATTTGTGATCCTTTAACTCTGGTCAACCACCCTTTCTATTATGTCTGTAGTAGTATTGCTGACAAAAACTTGAAATTCTGTGTCTACACAGCTTTTTCTCTGGGTACTCCAACATATTTTATGTCAAATTTTAACTGAACTCTACCAGATAACCCACATTATCTTAATTGAAAGAGCAAACATTAACCAAATTTAACATATGAGCCTTCATTATTTCTATAAATTGATGGATAAAGCATTAGAAGAAAAAATAAACTCTGCTTTTGAAAACACAGAAATCTGAATGGACAGCAACTGAAAATGCTGTTAAAAATAAAATAATAATGGCTTCATCCAATATTCTTGTTTAAGAACCAAAGTGATGAAGGGGAGAGAAACTCTGCAAATCACCAACAGAGGCTGGAGTGGGAGGTCTCTCAGGCCTAAGAATATTTCTGGTTGTCAGAGGCTAAAAAGATTATTTATTGTTTCCTTCCTAAACCCAGCTCCACTGCCACCTGTTCAGAATTTACTATAAAGCTGTTAAACAAGACGAGAACTTTGATGCTGACTGTGAAAACAAGTTTCACTGTATCTGACCCGAGCAGTACTCACTGCTGATCCAGAAGCAAAGGAATTTGATTTTTTTCTTTAAGCACAGCTATCTTTTTACCTTTATAAGCTGTTTAAAAAAATGTAAATAAAATAACTCAGTGGACAATAGAGGGCATTCATTCCCCAGAAAGACAGCCGCCACCCTTAGACATGAAATATCGCAGCACATTAAGTCATGAGACCCCGCTAATCAAAGCTGACAGGGTCCTGAATGTGATTTCTGCTGAGACTTAGCGATATCATGGGGCACTGAAGCATGCACAGCCTGCCAGACTGCCCCTGTTCATGTGACAATGGCTTTTATTCCCCAAAGGGGCCTGCGAGTGACAAGAGTCCCCTTTGTCTCCGGGTTCCCGCATTCGCAGTGCAAGAGAGGTTCATTCAAGCAGCCCCAGACACTCTTTGAAAGGCTGAAGTGTAACATAAGATGACCATGAAACACTAGCTTGCCTTCTGCCTACCCCTCATTCTTCTCCAGCACAGCCTGGCCTATTCAGGGCCTCTCGCAGCCCTGCTCGCGCTGCATTACCCCCGGTCTGCTGAATCCCAGCATTGTCCGGGCATCCAGCGCCCTTCCCACACTGAAACACCCGTGTCCCTCCCACACCAAAACACCCGTGTCCTTCCCACACCAAAACACCCCTGTCCTTCCCACACCGAAACACCCGTGTCCTTCCCACACCAAAACACCCGTGTCCTTCCCACACCGAAACACCCGTGTCCTTCCCACACCAAAACACCCCTGTCCTTCCCACACTGAAACACCCCTGTCCTTCCCACACCAAAACACCCCTGTCCTTCCCACACCAAAACACCCATGTCCTTCCCACACCAAAACACCCGTGTCCTTCCCACACCACGTGCAGAGACCTCCACACACTGCATTCATCCAGGGCCCATCCCACAGCACATCCTCCAGCCCCAGCACCCTTCCCCACACCATGAGCCCTGTCTCCCATCACCCTTCCCACATTGCATCCACCTGGCAGCACAGCTGGGCTCCGGCACCTCTGGCAGAGCCCAGGTCAAGGGTGGCATGGAGCCATGGCTGGCTTTGGAGGGGCTCTGGGAAGGGGACAAGGCTGCTGTGCTTCACTGGAACTCCCAGAGCAGGAATGCTGAACCCTCCCATCTCCCCATGTCATGGGGGCCATGACGAGCGGAGCTGGGAGCCCCTCGCCCTCTCAAAGCTCTCACTCCTCCTCCAGCAGCTGCACGCTCCTGTCACAAAAGGACGATAAAACGCCAGAGAGCCCAGACACCTCAAAACCCCAGTTACACATCCCTGCTCTTCCCCAGGGATCTGCCTGTTTCCGCATCCCAGGAGCACAGTGCCATCCGCTGGCACTGCTCCCCTGCAGGTGCCTCCTCAGCCCAGCCCGTGCTGCCAAACCAGAACTGCCACCTCCACCTGTCCCCTCTCTTGTCCCCGGTGCCAGCACTGCCCCGAGCCCCAGGCTCAGCCTCCAAACCAGGTGTAAGGGAGGGCCAGAGATGCTTCAGAAACAAAGAACTGCCGCAGACATTCCCAGGGAGTTCCGGGATCTTGTTTTCCAAAGAGAACTTTCTCCCAAACCTCCATGAGGGAAAGGAGCCTGAACTCTCAGGGCAGAGGACATTCATGGTTTGCACACCACAGACTAAGGGAATAACCTGCTCTAGAATAAATCACAGAATCCCAGACTGGTTTAGGTTGGAAGGGATTTTAAAGCCCATCCAGTGCCACCCCTGCCATGGCAGGGACACCTCCCACTGTCCCAGGCTGCTCCCAGCCCCAATGTCCAGCCTGGCCTTGGACACTGCCAGGGATCCAGGGGCAGCCACAGCTGCTCTGGGCACCCTGTGCCAGGGCCTCCCCACCCTCACAGGGAGCGATTTCTTCTTGATATCCCATCTAAATATTTCCTCTTTTAGCTTAAAATAGTTGCCCTTGTCCTATCACTATCTGCCCATGAAAAATGTCATCTCCCTCTTTTTTATAAGCCCTTTTAAGTACTGAACTGTAAAATGCCTGGTGTTTTATTGCAAATACAACAAGAAAATAAATAATGACAGCCAGGATTTGTATGGATTTCTGTCCTTTCAGGTGAGAGACTGAAGAGCCAAAAATCCTACACATGAATCTGCTTCACTTCCCCAGCTGAGAGATGGGGAAGAGCAGGACAGACAGACACCCAGAGCCACTGCAACACTCAGAGCCCCAGCTCCAGGTTGTTTGGGGTTAGTCTGACTTAGGTATGTTCAGTCCCCAAGGGCAGTAAAAGACTTCCTGTTATTTTTGAAGATAATTCTATTCATCCTTCTGGTAATAAAACTAAGCTAGAAGAAATCTATGGCTGAGAGTGAGAAACTGTTGAGGTTTCCTGTTCTTCACTCTGGGAATGAGCAGTAAATGAGCTCTGCTGGGAAAGAGAAAACAGAACAATTTCACCAAAAAAACCTAGAGCTTTCCAAAGCTGGATCTGGAAAGAACTGTATTTCTAATGAAAACAACAAATGTCTTTGGAGCCATGAACCTAAAAATCCCTCTTGAATATACTCAAATAAGGCATTTCTGTTGTAGTTGTCAAATACTCACATTCAAAAAACTTCGTGCTCAAAAAAACTTTTTGAGCACAAGAGTTAAGTCTCAAGCAGCTACCTGGGAATTTCAAACCAAATACAAAATGTCTTTGTTACAGTACTGAAAGAAATCAACAAGAATGGGATTCTAGGAGGTCACTTGGGAATTCAGCTTTACTGAAGAACAGGATTTAAGAACGCTACTTGGGTTTTTACTTTTGCTAAACAAGATCAAGTTGTTATACACCATCCAAATGAGCCATGCTCCTGGGAGAAAAACAAACCCTTTTACCTTTAAAAAAGAAATGTCACAGAATGGTGGGGAGGGACCTTCAAGACCATCCAGTGCCACCCTGTGCCATGGGCAGGGACACCTTCCACTATCCCAGGCTGCTCCAAGCCCCATCCAATCTGGCCTGGAACAATGCCAGGGATGGGGCAGCCATGCCAGAGATGCTGCAGTGCTGTAGAACAGGGTAAAACACACCAGATCCTGGGTCAGGTGAACTCCTACCTGTGTCCACCACCCAGACACAAACACAGGAGGTGTCACACATTTGGAATATGAGCCTCGGTGGTAAAGAGGCTTCAAAACTCCTCCAGCTGAGGTTGGGGCAATCACATGGGACCAGGGAGGTTTTCCAAGCCCTCTGGCTGCAGGCAGAATGGAGATAGCACAGCAGGTCTATGACCAAGGACTAAAATCCCTTCTTTTCTTGCTAAGGACAAGGAAAACAAAAAAGAACACAACCATCCCCTTAAATTCTCCAAATTAAAGCCTATTAACCTATTACTTTCAAAGGTCAGCAAAGGAGTGGAGGGAGGATTCCCTGGCATTCTGTCCTCAGCCAGCAGAAAAGCCAAGGTTGAGCCCAGTCTGCTCCTGTACATGGGAAGAGCACGTTAAGCTGCAGCATTCACAGCGTGCAGCTGCTGGGATGAAACGGAATTCACATTGAAATGCATCCAAAAAAGAGGACACAGACATTCACAGGGAGCTGGGAAGGTAAATTTATTTGAAAGACATGACCCACCTCTTTGTAATTGCCCTGGAGATAAAGATGAGTGACATGTTCAAGCAAATAGTTCCGGTCCGCTGTGTGGAGCTGGTAAATGCTAATCAGGGGGTCAAGCAGATTAGCTGGGCACTGTGAGAGCATTCCGAGCACACGGGCCTGCAGCTTCTTCAGCTTGGTGCCAGACTTCAAAAAACAACCAAAACACAATCAAACACAGGTTTGGTAAAGATGGCTGCAGTTCAACGGCAGCTGAAAACGCAGCCTGTTTAAACAGAGTTAAGCAAATTTCTCTGGAAGGGATTCTCCAATTTCCCCATGGAGTCTGCAGGCAGAAATCAGGACAATATGATACACATTTTATCACAGCATCCAGTTTAAGAACATGAAATGTTTGTGGGGTAATTCTGGAGAAGGGATAGGGCCTTGTGCAAAAGTAAAATCTGAAACTGGAAAAATGCCCTCTGTACTAACAAAGCTCTTCAGAAATTCTCCCCTCTAGTTCCCAGCAGAAAACCTTTGAATCCAGCGACTCCCCTCTGGGGAGATCTCACCTATCAGGCATAAGAATTCCATTTTCATTCCCAGGCTTGCTGCTGGGTGCATGAAGGGTAGGAAAACCAAAAGCACCATCATAAGATTCCCAGACACAGGTATTAATCCACGTGTTCCCACGTGATCACTCACTCATGACACAGGAATTTCGGTGCCAGTAGCACTTCCCTGCACTTTGCCGATCCTGTAACGGCAGAGCTCAACATCTAACCAGAGCCATTTGGAAAAACGGGAAAGGAAGGAACGCAAATATAAAAGTATCCTGCAGTTCAGAGCCAAAAGCTTACAGAAGAGAGAAAATCTCAGTCAGTCAGAATATCTGAAGGCAGAAGGAATGGCAAACATTAGGATATATAATCTGATGACCCAATTTTACAGAACTAATCATTCAGCTGCTGAAAAGGCAGGCTGTTCCCATTTTCTGCATTCCCACCATACGGCAGGAATTAAGCAGTCCTACAGTAACTGGCTTCTATTTGCAGAGCTGGAAGAACACTCAGAGCAGATTTCTGCAACTGGGTTTCTCCTGACAGCAGGGATGTGGGTTCCAGTGGGAAAGACTCCAGCCTGGAAAGGCTGCAAGAACAACGCTTGATCAAGGTGGTTTGATCCAGAGAGATGGAAATCCCAACTTTGGAGGGAAAACAGCTCTGGCAGCAGAGCTTCCAACATTATTTCATTTTCAGGCCAGCATGCCACTGATAACAACATCTCACTGTGAGTTTCAAACCTTGTCACACCCTGTACAAGGCTACAGAGAAGCTGTTGGACTTTGGAATAAAGTGAAACTGGAGATACTTGAGGAACATTAAAATCAATTGCTCTCTCCTCTCCCAACTCTCTTGCTTTCTCTTTTTCTGACCTGTGCGACAGCAGGATGCTCTTTTATCCAAAGCTGCAGCTCCGTGGTGATGCAATACCCCAGGGAATGCCCTTTCCCCTTCCAATCACTGCTGCTCTCCAGCATGGCCAGGAGTCCTGCCAAGGGGTCCTCCAGTCTGGCAAAGCCCCGCCTGACTTCTTCCTTGAGCTGCCGAGATACAAAACCACATTGTCACGTACAAAAAGATTAGTGAATCCTCCCTTCCCCCAGCCGAACACAAAGCTTTATTTTTTTTAATTTAATCTATTCAGAGAGGTAACTGTTGCTATTCAGCCACCATCCGCGCCTCCAGTGACTTTTCATGTCATTACAGATTCCTTCATGGCTCACTGCATCTCAAACCCAATGGGAAAAGCAGCAATTGTCCACACTAATTATCCCATAAAGACAGAGAAGTTGTTCTGTGGGGCAGACAAAGGGGCTTGGGATTTGGGGGAGGGGGAGAAAAGAAGTGAGCTGGAGAGAGGGGTGTTATTGGGAAAATGGCAATACTGATGGTAGAGAAGTGGGCTCAAAAACCTGCTGATCTTCTAAGATACCTACAAGGAGTAGTACAAGAACCCTCCTCATTGCTGCACCACAAACTTGCATATTTAACCTTATCCCCACTTCAGCCACAATGGTGCACCACTCCTCACCGTAACTGGAATATTTGGGAGTCTCAAAATAGTTTGGATTTTACATTCAGATCAAAGTGAATGAAATATCTGAGTTCAAATTCTGTCAGATTGCCATCCTCCAAATGTGTGCTCCTACCCCCAAAGCTCCCTGAACATCTCCTGCCCCTGCATACCTCCAGGAGCCCAAAGGCCCCATGAAGGGGCTCAGAACATGGGAAAACTCCACGCCATAAATCTTAGGAATCCCAGGGTGATGTGTTTAGAAATGTGAAGGAATTGGACCCTCACTTTGTGAATGTTAATAGGCTACTTACTCCCCATCTGGTAGAAGTGATAAATTAGCAGTACTGAGCAATATCTCTATAATGTTTACACTAGAAGTAGTTTCCAGGGAGCTGGGAGGGTTGGCAGGGTGAGGAAGTGGCATCCTCAGTACCCACACAGGACCTCTCTCTGCATGGTACATCACCAGCATGAGCAGGGCAAAAGCAGAGACAGAAAACAAGAAATCACTGAGAGCAGCTGCTCTTTTTCTTTTCTGGCTAAAAAGCCAAATCCAAAAGATGTTCATTCCTGCTGCAGCCAGCACTTGTAATCTACTGAATTTCATGGCCCCATTTGGAGCTTCCAGTGGAAACAATATACAGTCTGAAGAACGACATGGAAAACAAAATAAAATCTACAGAAAAATTGCCAATGAATTTGCTCTTTTCTTATTCATCGACAATTTTTACTGGAAGACAGTCATTTTCCAGAGTGTCTTTCATGTCTGGAAAACCCACAGAACCTATCGTTTATGACAGAAACTGTTTCTTTCTCACTAGGCTATCAAAGGCTGTAAGAAAAAGCCGATGACTAACGGAGATGGGACTTCAGATAAGGGATTTCTCCCTGTCAGTAATTTTCCCTGTGGCAAGAGTTTGCGATGTTAAACACAGGGCTCCAGCTTCACTGGGAGATGCAGCAGAAGGAAAAGCCGAGCTCTGATCCAACCACAAACATCCAATACAACAGCCAAAGGAAAACAAAGCAACTCGCCAACCCCACTGCACTGTTTGGAAATGGCATTTTTCCCCCCAAAGCCTCACTTCAGCACATTCGGAGCTTCCACCACCCCACTCAGCTCCGCCTTGGGCTGGAATCTGAGCCTGGGGTCTGACAGGATGGGCTCCAGCAGACACCAGGTCCTGCTGGCACAGGCAGAGCAGCTCCCAGCACTGACAGGCGCCGGCAGCACAAACTGTGCTCATCTGCACCGAGTCTGGCCTTCGTACCAGCGATGAGCTGGGAAAAAGCCTCCTCCCAAACCACCCAGCAAGCCTTCAGCTATGGCATGGACAGTCTGAGGGGTAAGGCAGAGGACAAAAACGGTATGAGACACCTAAATCAGAGAGGAATGAGAGCTGTGCTGCCTGGCTCATCCCTCTGCCAGAGAAGGATTCCTCTAAAACGTGTAAAATTGCCATTTCCATTTCAATTGATTCCCATGGCAGGGAATGCTCCTTGGGGGATTTCTACAGCCTAACAGATCAAGGGAATAGGAAAATGTAGCTGATGCTCGAACTACACACTTTACTCAGCTTTGCTCCCCTGTTTCCACACCCACAGCTCCGGGCAGTCTGCTGATGCTTCCTCGTTATTCCCAAACTGTCATTCCTATGCAGGAAATGACCATTACTTATACCCCAGTTCCAGGACTCCAGGGAGACCTCAGAGCCCCTTCCAGGGCCTAAAGGGGCTCCAGGAGAGCTGGAGAGGGACTGGGGATAAAGGATGGAGGGACAGGACACAGGGAATGGCTTCCCACTGCCAGAGGGCAGGGCTGGATGGGATATTGGGAAGGAATTGTTCCCTGGGAGGGTGGGGAGGCCCTGGCACAGGGTGCCCAGAGCAGCTGTGGCTGCCCCTGGATCCCTGGCAGTGTCCAAGGCCAGACTGGATGGGGCTTGGAGCAGCCTGGGACAGTGGGAGTTGTCCCTGCCATGGCAGGGGTGGCACCGGATGAGCTTTCAGCTCCTTCCCAGCCTAAACCAGTCTGTGATTCCGTGGCTCCTGGGGATCCTCCAGCTTTTCCACCCCCAGCAGGATCACTGCAGTGCTCTCTGCCAAAGGACACTTCCATGGGAGGCTTTGTCTTTTCCAGAGTTTTTTTCCTCCCAATCCACATACAGATCCCAGGGTGCCCAGTGCAGAGATTTTGATGATTACTCTTTCCTGCTGTTGTTTTGTGGGATATGTGCCCTCCAGACCTAAAGGACTATATTTTTTTCCTCCAGCTCTAATAAAACTTGATGGAAAGCTCAAGGCTTCAGAGTTGCTGAGCTCAAGTCTCCGCCAGTGAGTGACCATTTGGAAAGGCACCTATGACACTAGGTTTCCAGTTGTTTATTCCAGGTGGCATCCACAGACTAGCAGTAATGGAAAGTCTAAGAGCAGCAGACCAGGACAGTGACTAAGCACTGCAGACACCCAGGATGGAGCACATCCACCAGGTCCTCAGCCATGCTGGCCACTCCACACAGGACCTGTTCCATGTGGTTTTGTGCAAGCTGCAGGGCTCTGAACCTTCTAGAAAAGGAACCACCTCATGAACCTGCCTGAACAGCAGAGCTAAACATGGGAAACTCACCCCTCAGCTGATGCAACTGCTTTTGTTCATTTTCAAGCTCCCAAATTTAGATGAAATATATTTTACTGCCTATGAGAAATCTCCATGTAGAGCCCATAGGTTGCTGTATAAAAATACAGCACTAATTTTAGACAGCAGTGTAAATTGCATCCACCACTCTAAACTCATTCATCACTCTAAAAGGCAAAACCAAACCAAATCAGAAAAAAAATTAAAAATACTTCAAATATGAAAGCTTTGATATGTCCACTTGGCAAAAAGTGCTTTACTGACTTCAACTCTAATTTTTTTCAGCTATTAGAAATGTTCTTCCCCTTCCTCCCAAGATCCTCCATTTAATGGACAAAAAAAAGTGTTTAAAACAAAACAAAAGCAACTTTGATTTTCTTTCCTTCTGTAACTTAGCCCTGGAAACTCCAGCTCTTTTCTAGGAGCCTCTGAGCTGCTCCCCATCACACAAAGCTACCTTTTCTTTTCACTTGAAGCTGCAAATGCAGAGGCTCTTCCCCTGAGTGCTGGAATGAAAGCAGCCGTGAAGGATTGCGGGTCTGACCCGCGTGTCCTATGCCTGGGCATGCTCTGCATCCAGAGGAACTGCTGTGTGCAGGGCTCAGCCTTACCTTCCCCAGCTCGTGCTTTGTCCAGAGAAGCTGAAGGGTTTTCAGCAGTAGGAGTGGGTCCTGGCCTGGAGGAGGGGGAAGAGAGAGAGAAAAGGAGGGAGAAAAACAAAACAAAACAAAACAGATTTATTGGCTCTGTAGAGGCAGCCCAGACACACTGGGTCATTGTTTCACCCCGGAGAAATCAGCTACTCCGTGCTGGAAACCACCATGCTCCAACTGCCAGTCAGGATTAGTGTGTAAAACCCTGCACTCTGAAATCCCAACAAAATCACAGCCAGCAGCCAGGCACGGCTTGAACTCAGCACCCTGTGGGCTGCTGCACTCCAGAGCTGTGCTGCTGCAGCTCCAGCCCAATGCTGCTGCTGCCCCATGCACTGCACATCCCCACCCCTCTCCACAGGCACCCAAACTCCTCCCTGGAGGAGCCAGCACCTTGCACAGGACAGGAGGGATGGGCAGCACAGGAGTTTTCAATGCATGGCTCTGCAGTGGAACCTCTGCGCAGCCTGGGGATGGAGCAGGGAGTGGGTGAGGCGACTTTGGGGTGGCTCAGCCCCAGCTGGGCCACCTTAGGGACCTGGGTGTGCCCAGGGGGCTGCCCTGTCAGGCTGGACAAGAGTGGGGCTCCAGTGGGACCCAGGCAAGAGGGTGCCTGAGGAAGAGGGAAGATGAAAGGCTGCTGTGATGAGTGGCAAGTCTAAACAAAGAGGGATCAGATATTCAAAAGGACATTATTTGGAATTTTCCTCTTACTTTTTGCCTAGTTATTGCAGAACTTGCATTCAGTTGTTCTTTTGAGTGTTATCATTCATCATACTAAGTCATCATACCAATATTCATCACCCCAATAGTCATCACACCAGTACTGCTAAAGCAATTGTTTAGGAATATTTCCTTTTAAAAGCAGTAACATGTTTGATATCTGATTCTACTTAATTCACAATTATTTACTTACAAAACCACGACACAAAATATTCTGAGTGAAAATCGTCTACTGCATCAACAGTTTGAACGTGAAGAATGAATTTAAAAATCTGAATGAACTCTCCAAAACTACTACTAATGCACCTCCTCTTATGTTTTCATACAGCCAAAAGAAAAATGTTAAACTGAAAAGGAAACTTCCTTTCAATCACCTTCTATGTTTTACAGTTCCTAAAGAGCTCATTTCCAAATGCTAGATTTCATGCTCAGTATCCCATTGCACTTCATATTTCAGGTCACAAAAAACTCCTTCAGCTGTGAAAGGCTCTACCTCATCCAGCTGAACTCTGAGGCCCTGCAATTATAAAACATTTGAAGTAGGCAAGCAGATTACTGGTCGAGCCAAGAGCATGATAGTATTCCCATTATCCACTAACCTCTGGGAAACACAAGCCAAATTAAAAATGCCACATTTACAATTCACAAGATAATATTTTCTCTCATCTCTGGTTGTTCTGAAATGCTGAACTCTCCAAACACTGGCTGTTCTCAGCTACTGCTCCTCCTTTGGAAAAATAAAAGGCTCTTTATACACCAAAACAGAAGAAAATCCAGATCCCTCCTCCCCAGTAAATTAGCAAATTACAGTCAAATTCAGTCCATGTGTGGGTGCATATCTGCACACTCTCCTCTTGGCCTGACTCCCAAAGAAATTTATACACACACAGGGAAAAAAATGAGAATGCAACGCCATGTGTAACCAAATACACTGTAAATCTGAGCTGTAATTAATGCAGGGAACAGGCTGGAATGATACAGGAAATTAGAGCAGTTGGGAGAGCAGTGTTTCACTTCAGATACAACCCATAATTCAACTTGTTAAGAGCTTTCTAAACCTCAGTCAACAAACCCAGCCCTTTTCTTACTGACTGTTCCCCACCTCACCTCCCTGCCGCTGAAACCCGAACTGACACAGCCGAGGAAAACATCTCTGCAGTCAGTTTAAACCGGGTCAGCGATGCCAGCGTCGCAGTGAGCAGCCACAGGTACCCATGGAACGCCTTCCCTGCCCCGGAGCCAGGCTCTGAACACACCCAGAGCTGGTTATTTCCACAGAGCACACCAGGAACACTCTCCACTCCGGGCTCCTCAGCACAGGAGGGACATGGACCTGGTGGAGAGAGTCCAAAGGCTCCAGGGAGAGCTCAGAGCCCCTTCCAGTGCCTAAAGGGCCTCCAAGAGAGCAGGAGAGGGACTGGGGACAGGGAGGGAGGGACAGGACACAGGGAATGGCTTCCCAGTGCCAGAGGGCAGGGATTAAACAAGGAGAGAAATTGAGAAATCCCCCAGACATAAACAGGAGAGCAGAGCCCTCATGCTCTTGTCTCATCCCACCAGAGAGAGGACACTGCAGTCCATCCTGGACCTGGAGCTATTGCAGCCAGTTACTCTCCAGCTCGGACAGAAGATGGAAATGTGAAGTCCAACATCCTGAAGAGATATCCATCTATTAGCAAGAGGCATTCAATGAGCAAAATGAAAACAAGGGTGCAAAACAGCAAAAAAACCCCAGTGTTGAAAGTCAGAGGACACCAGCTGTCCCTGCTGCAGCTGTGAGCAGCTGAGGAGGGCCAGGAGATGTGTCCCAGGCAGCTGAGCCCATCGAGTTCCTAGACTGGGCTCAAGAGAAAGTGCTCAGTCTGACACTGACCCTTCACAGCTCCGAAATGGGGGTTGCAGACCTTAAAATAGCTGGAAAAGCCTCACCAAATCAAGGTTAGAGCATGTTGGTGAAGACCTCAAAAAGGCACCTCTGCACGCACTCCAAGAAGACACAAAAGGCCTCAGGTTCTTGCACTGACAGTTTCTCCCAATAGCATGTTCCTGTTTTAAGCATTTTACATTAATACATTTCGCTTGAACGCTTTTCATTCTGAAAATTAATGAGCTCTGCCCTGAACCTGGTACCAAAACTGCAGGAGATGGTAAATCAAACGTCTTCCAGTTCTCAAGATCTGTGGTTACATTTGAAAACCATCTAAACCACAAGGCTTATATTTTTGAGTTAGAAAAGTGCCTTTGAGGAAAGCCATAAACTACTTTCTGTTCATTCTCTCCATTTCCTTTGTGCATCCATCACTCAAACCCTGCTGTGATCACAAAAGCAGTGCCTGGGGGCTGGTGAGGTAAGCACTGGGTTTTCTGGTGAGGTTTGCAGTGTTGTCCTTGCAAAATTCTGCTGCATTATTCACCAGTGCAGCTGAAATGCCCCAGCAAGAGAACCCCACGTTCTGACTAAGCCTCCTTGTGTCTCTTGCCTGAGGAGAAGGAGATATCCAACCCCAGAGGAGGAACTTCCCAAGGAAAAGACTTCCTGACACTTTCTCTTTGTGCCCAAAGCTATTAAATGCCTTGTGGCCCAAAACCTGGAAGAACTACAGTCAGCAAAAGAAAATATACTGAAAGAAGGATAAAAAGCAACCCCAAAGAAGGCAACAAAAGTGAGTGAAATGCAGGGCCACAGCCCCCAAACTGTCACACCAGAAAGTCAGGGACGGGAAAGGTCAAGAACAAAATGTAATTATAGAATCACAAATTCATGGAACCACAGAATATCCTGAGCTGGAAGGAACCCACAAAGATCCCAGACATCACTGGGAACTGCAGAACCAGTTTATGTTTTGTTCATAGGCCAGATGGAAAAGTCAGCCTGGAGTGATTCCCCCCAGCCCAGTTCTGTGCCTGTGTCGAGAACAGGGGCAAAGCTTTATTCCAATCCAACTGAGACAGTTTCACTCAGCAGGATATATTTTGCTTCACTTTAGGGAGGAGGTCAGTATCTTGAATCTTGTATTTTTGTGGTTCTTCACCATCTTCCAGACAGACTTGGTTTAACAGAAACTTCTAATTCAGTGATGCACCTTGCAAGGTGCAGGCCAGCAATCCTCCACAGGTCTCTGGTTTGGATCTACTCTGTCAATGTGACAAGATGCAATTCTGTGTGATAGAATTGGTCCTGCTGAATGTGGACCTGTGTTCTCTCATATCCCTGCATAAGCTTATCACCAAGCACACAATCACTGAATGGCTGGGGCTGCATCTGGCTCTGCAGGCAATACTCATTTCATGCTGCTCATTTGGTTCTTCTAGACAAAAGCCAGAATTCCTCAGGTGCCATTAGGTGAGCCCACACTTTCCTGGGATCACTCTGAAGCCATACCTTGGTCTATGCTGCTGACTACATCGTTACTGAAAAGCCAGAATTAGGAGCTCAAACAGAAATACAGTGGAGAATGAGGTGCACAGGCAGAACATGGAGAAACTGCCGTGCTGGGGAGGGAACAGGGAAATGAAGGGAAATGAAGTGCATTGAAAGCAAGACAAGTTTTTCTAGAAAAGAAGCCAGCCTTTCTCAATGGCAACAAAAGTCATTCTCTAACCAAGGGCAAGTGAGATCCTTTCCATTCTGAGAAATTTGAGTTATGAAAACATAATAGGAACCCTCAGCATTTGGCTGATACATGCTTGATTTCTAAGAGAGTCAGAAGTTCACATTCTTCTACTGCAGCCTCCCAACTGAAAACAATCCCCACACTTCAAGCACAAGAATAATAAAGCACACATATGCTTCTTATAAAACAGTCCTTACAAATAACCATGCCTTTTGTTTTCATAATGGCTAAAATTCATCATTTCGCCCCCAAAAAGCACAGATCAAACAAAATGCACTCTCATTAAAAGAAAAGGCTTGCTTGGCAGATTACAACAGGCAGGGACATTGTGCTCTTATTTTCTTAGTGCTTTTTGTCAATGGAGAGACAGGAGAGCTGCTCCCCAGGCTCTGTGGGGCAGGGCAGGCTCAGCAGAGCCCCACCCCAGTGGTCCACACAGGGGCCTTCCTCCCCCTCTCCCCATATATCAGCCCGAGAACATCCACATTCCTCTCCCAGCCAGACTGTACAGACACCTGAGCAATTACATCACGGAGTCCCAGACTGGTTTGAGTTGGAAGGGACCTGAAAGCCCATCCAGTCCCACCCCTGCCATGGGCAGGGACACCTTCAAAAATTCAGACAGGCTATCCTTACTTCCTTTAGCCACCAGTTCCATGCATTTTATCACTGATGAGGAGCATTAGGTTTTGTTCCCGTGAACCATCTCAGTGTTGAGGGAAGGGTGAGGAGCGAGTCACCACATTCCCAGAAGGAGGACAACAATCAGTGCCTTGGAATGAGCCATTCCTCACTTCCCACTCTCTTGCCAACCTCCTCAGGCCAGGAACAGGAGGATCTGTCACAGCCAGGGTGCAAGTTAATGTCCTTAGACTGAGTTAATGCCACTTTCCTAGAAATGGGAATTCAGTTTAAAAACATCTAAAACAGCACTCCAGAAAACTAATAATTTCTTCTTTCAAACTTATCAATCCTGCAAAGGGGAAGAAAACTGATACTGTCCAGGATAAAAGGGGAAACGTCTTAATTATGAAAGAGACCGAGACTGCCAGGAACAGCAGCAGCCCCAGAGGACTCAAGTGCAGGATGGGAAGGAAGCATCAGATCCAGAGTACTATCATAGAGCTAAAATGGGATCTATTTTTTTGCCTTCAGACATCTCTGGAAATCCCCAAGTTCTAAACCTAACAACCTTTAACTGTGTGTCCTAAGTAGTTTTATATGAAAAAACCCACCTGGTAATTCTAAAAAGCTGTAGTAGATATTTTCAAGCCATCCAACTTTCTTTCCAGAACAGTTACTATAGTTTGATTCTTGTATAAAAGACATTCCCACCTTTTCTTCTGCCAGCTCCTCACTTGAGCACATTTCAGCAGCATCACAGATGCTGAATGGGGCAGGGCCTCTCCCTTTCCAAGGTCAGTGTGTGGGGTGGTCATGGGGCTGATCTCCACCGGTGCAGACCAGCCAGCCAGGCCCTGGACAGAGCCCAAAGGGCTGGGCAGTGGAGGGGGTCACCAGCCTTGCAAGTGTTCAAAAAAGGTGCAGATGTGGCACTTGGGGACATGGTGACAAGTTCACCCAGGTAAACAAAGTGGAGGAGACCCATCTGTCCAGGCTGAATCCAGCTCTCCAGAGGCAGAGGGAAATTGTTACTTTGCTTATGTTGAATAAAACAATGGTTAAACCCCTAAGTTAAAAGAATTTCTCCTTCCTCTGGCTGACTACATCTCAGAGTAGTAGATTAAAACTCCATCTCTGGTAGAATTCCAGACTGGTTTGTTGGAAGGGCCCTTGAAGATCATCTCATTTCAGCTGCCCTGTCTAGGCAGGGACACCTTCCACTAGAGCAGCACTGATACTCAGTATTATCAGAACCTTCAAGCAACATGTTCTTCATCTGTATTTCTGCTGCTGCTTTTAAAAATCCCACTCTGATGAGTCAGGAACAGTTCCAATCACTCCCAAATCCTGAATCTGCTCCCTCCACACACAGAGCTCTCCAGGTCACCCTTAAGTGGTGACAGAACAACCAAATGCTTTTCCCAAAGCTGGCTGCCTCAAGCCACACATCTCCAGCACACACTTGCAGACATCACACACAGGCTCAGGCAAAACCTTGCCCAGTCCCTCACACCATGCTCCCACTGACTACAGAGCTGCCTCAGAGCCTTTCCAGTGTTCCAGCACCAAATCCATGACCAAATAAAAGACCTCACTGCTACTTAGGACAAAAGTAGCGATGGCTGTTCACTTCCAAAATTTATAGCTGCACCTCCTAGATAAAATTAAACCCCCCTCTTTTTGAGAGGTCCTGCACATTACAGTCATAGCTCTGGGGAGGGTAGTGGAAAAGCCAGGATACCTGTCAGCTCAGCACCAGTGTGTTTGAAGGGATTTGGTGGTTTCCATGGAGATGGGAAGGGTAAGGGGCTGCCTGGTTCCAGCTCTGACTGACGCACATCTCTAACAATCGCTCTCTTCCTGTTCGTATGGCACAAGAAAAACAGGATGCTGAGAGGTGTTTATCTGAAAGAATGAGATAAGCAAGCGCACTTCAAGTTCTCAAAGTATAGGAGTTCACCAACGAGATGTTATAGATTTTCTGTTGAAAAAATAATCCCAGCGCTGCCATGCTGAACGTGATTAAATTATGCATGGAAAGGTCCTTTCCCTTGGAACCCGCAGGAAACCGTGCAGAGCTGGGATATGAGCCCTGAATACCAATAGAGAGTCTCTTTAGAGTGTGATACCGAGTTACAGCACTGAATGAAAGCACAGAACCAGCCCAGTGTGTGATATCTGCCACCCCAAGCCCTGCCCGGGGCCTGCTGGTTGGGGGGGGCTACAGAGAGTGGGGGGCTACCACAGCCCTGGGGCTGCACAGAGAGCTCAGGCTGCTCTAAAGGGCTCTGAGGCTGTGACTACCAGGTCACAGGCACTTCCCAAGCCTCCCACCCAACCTGAGGCACTGTGCAGCATTTTAAATGTCCCTCAGTGCCGGAGAGGGAATCTGCCCGCTCCTTATTCCAGCTTCATCCCTGACAGAACCTGCAAACCACACAGTCATTAATTACCTGCTCTCTAGTCACCACGAGCTGGTACAGCCCAGCGGCACTCTGGGGTTTAGAGCTGAAAATCTCATGTCCAAAAAGCCCAGCAGCATTGTCCAGGGGTGGTTCTGGAGCAGGGGATGGCACCTTCGCACCCCTGTCACCTGTGGGCACAGGCAATACCCCTGTCCAGGTGCTGGGCAAAGCCGTGATATGAAGCCAGGGCCTGGCTGGACATACTGGAGCTGACCTGGGGTCAGCTTTAATGCATCTCTCCTGTTCATTTACAGAATCACAGAATCTCCTGAGCTGGAAGTGACTCACAAGGACCATGCAGTCCAACACCAGAATTCCAGCTGCACCAGTCCCATCTTCTTGTGGCTACCAAAACTCTCCCACCACAGCCAGGAATTGTTACAGCTCAGTTCTCTACAAACAGGCCTGGTTCCCCAAGGCCTGTAAGAAACAACAGATGAGCTTTGCCACCTGTGTCATCCACAATGGGGGACACAGGGCAGGACAGATTTGTATGAGAAAGTGGATTTCTACTTTATGTAAATTTTGTTTTCACAGTCATTGCACATATTTAAGACAGTATCATAGGAACAAAATGGGAACCCAGTCATTGTCTCTGGCTTGGCTGGTTTACAGATCAACTCCCAGCCTTTAATTCTAGGAAGTGAGTGACCGCAGAGCCTCCTGACAGCCAAGGGCCCCCCTTTTTCCACCGGATTCGCTGTTTGTCTTGGAAGTAGCCAGGTTAAGGCTGTCCCATTCAGCCTGCAGTGGAATGTGGGGCAGATGGAAAGAGGGAAAGACAGACAGAGAGACACTGCAAAGACTGAGAGATAAAGCCCGGTGGCGGGATGAAAGAGCACGGAACGAAGGCAGGGCCCAGCCAAGCCAAACAAAGTTTTCCTTGAGTGATTACATCTGCTGGAGAGTCCCTAGCTTGCACCCTCCTTGCTGAGAAATTCTTTTAATTGTGTCTAGGACATTTTAAAAATCCCAAGAAAAGCTCCTCTGTAATCATGAGAGCTCTGAACTGTGTGAACTTTTGTCGTGCTGAATCGCTGATAGCTCGCTGCAAACTTCTGCCACCGAAGCAGGGCTTTGCTGAGGGAGAGCCCTGGGGAGGGAAAACTGGTAATAAATCTCCATTTCTTTTTTCCCAAGGAAAAACAAACAATTTAGACAAGTTCTTCTCCCTCCCAATGTCTGTATAGCTCAGTGCAAAGTGCATCCAGCAGAAAATGAAAAGAGATCCATTCTCAGATTAGCCAAAATGAAGTAAGGTTAAATGAATGATGTGTAGAGCCAAAGCCTCCAGCTCTGTGAAATGGGCACCTCCCTGAGCCCCTGAAGCAGAGCCACCAGCTCTGCCAAGGATGTCAGTGCACAGGTGGATGTCAGCATCATCCAGACTTGATTTTTAAACAGTGTGACTTAAAGCAACTTTGAAACAGTATCTGTAATTTCAGAACAGAATTTATCCTTACCATAGGCAGCCTTTCCAGGCAGGAGCACCTCCTCTGCTCCCAGACTGTGTGTTTCATAAAGCATGGCACAGCTGGGATGATGCCACGTGGAAACACCAGCTCAGTGTCTGTTGAACAACACCTCAGCAAGGCTGAAGGAAACCTCAGTGGAGAGAAACACCAGATGTTGCTGAGGGAAGGGGGACAGTCTGAGCAGGTGGCAGCTCTGAGACAGAGCCTGATCAGGACCCGTGAGCAAAGGGACCGGTGTCTCTCTAGCCCCCAGATACAGGCAACAAACAATCTGAGGGCCAAGGAGCATCATTTGAGAACATCCACTGCAATAATCCCAGTCCTCAAAACTATGGAGGGTTCCCTGAAAACCTCTGGTTCGCTGGGGAGGAGGTTGAGATTTTGTTTTATGCTTATTTGCCTCTTGTTTTTGTCCTGGTGGATAACGTTCATTTCCAGTTACTGTTGACAAAAGTGGAAAAAGAGGATTTAACAATAAAGTGCAAGAGTCCATCACGAGTAATGGCAACCCATGTGCTCTTATAAAACAATAACACACCAACATAAAATAAATCAGTGCCTTTTAATTTAACAATGAAAATTACCCTCCCACCTGCTGTGACTCTCCGTAAGTAGAAAAAGTTGGCAGCGTATTTACCAAGCTGTCTATCCCAGTCCCATTCTGCACTGGTCTCCTGCCCTGGGGTTAGACTGTAGGACTCTGTCATCTCTTGCACTCGTATGACCTAAGAAAGGGAATGTGGCCTTTTTCCCACAAGCCCAGAGTGAGAACATCATAAAAGCTGAACTTTAGCCCCCTTTTTGGGCAGGCAGCACAATAGCAAGGAGGATGCTGTTACTCCCCAGAGGCTCTGCTGCTGAAAAACATCACCAAGCTCAAGTAAAAGGTCAGTAGTTAGGACTGCATCTCTTGTTTTCTTCAGTTTTCCTCCTCCGTCAAAGGCAGTTCAACATTCTTTGCACACCCCCCTCCCTCCTTCTGAGAAATGGAGGAAGGAAGTGCTTGCAAAATAGTTCAATTTAAAAGAAGGCACAATCACACACAGCAAACCCTGCTGTAGCCTCCGAGCAGGACGTTTCCACTGCTCCCAGTTCCCACTGCCACACAAACCAGTCCCTGCCGCGGCAGAGCCGTCCCTCCCTCCCGGAGACACACAGGGAGGGTTGTGCTCCCGGCACCTGGGCTGGAGAGCTGTGGCTACGTGCTGCAGGCAGCCCTGCTCCCCCAGAGCACACCCCACATCTGCCCAGGCAGGCAGGGCTGTGCAGCAGGACAGGAGGGACGCAGGGAGCCTGCAGCCTCCCAGGGCACTGCGTGGTACCAGGCATGGAGCGGCAGCACCATGTCCTGGGCTGCAGGACAGTGTGTCTGACACAGTCCTGTGTCTCTCGTAACGAGGGCTTGTTTGATTTCACAGGATGTTCTTCCTCCAAGGCTTGTTACCTGAACCCTGATAGGGTTTGGGAAGGTGTTTGGGACAGTTGGATTTAACTTGACCCTTTTCTTCACTAGATTTATGAGAAAGAACCAGAGTGGGTGGAAGCAGCTGTTATACCCCATGCCTTTTTGCAAAGAGGAATGCAGAGACCAGCAGGCAATTCCTGGAAAACTCTTTCATTATCCCTCGATTTCTGCTGTATGACCACATCTCCAATCTAAACATCATTCTTCCCAGGCACACGGTGTTTCTGTCTCCCTGGGCAAACAGCACTTACTATCACAACCCTATTTCTTTGTCTTTTCCAAGACTCTGGCAGTCCCACAGACTTCTCCTGAGCCATGAACCATGACAGCCACGTGTCAGGACAGGCTGGCAGTCCCTGCGTGCTCTCCCTTCCTTGAGAATTCCCAGTCCTCCCAGCCCAGTGTCCTGACACAAACCCCTCGGTGCCCGCAGCCTCTCCCAGCACTTCCAGCAGATCCCGTCCTGTTCCAGTGTCCCATGTTCCTCTCACTGCTCATGGATTCATCTCCACCTTCCATTTTTGGACTTACTGGGACACTGCCAACAAATCACAGTCCTGTCTCTTCTTTAACCTGTTGCTGTCACAGGGCATAATTAGATTAATGAAATAACAATGGGATCAGCGCATGGAGGACCTGAGCAGAATCACACCTGTGATCACTCGAGTGGTGCCTCCTTCACAGAGGATGCCCAGGACAAGCAAACACACAACCAATTATTTTCTAGAAAGGAGTTAAAAAATGTTGCATGCTGCTAACGTGAGCACTGTCCTGTGTACGGTCACACAGCTTCACAAAGGGGAAGAATAGTACTCTCCCAGACAGGGAAATGAGAGTGCCAAATGCCACCGTCAGCCTGGGGGCTGGGGGTCTGCAGCAGGACCTGAAACCAGGTTGCTGAGTTTGGCTTTTTTCTTTAAAAGTTGACAGCTTCAACTGCCAGCATCTACACCCAGCACTGAGCGTGGGGAAACCTGCTGTTCTCCAGCTCTAGGCCAGATGGGTAAATTTTTGGGTTAATGTTTTCATAACTATGCAGCCAGGACTGCTGTTTATTATCCATCCCATCCCCAGAAACTTCTTACCTTTTCTTTTTCAATTGCTGTTGCTTATGTGCATTTCTGATAGATTTAAAAATAATTGTTAGCACTGCAGAAATGCGTTCAGCTTTTAAATGAGGGTTCCATAATCCTGTTTCTGTAAAGACCTTAAATGAAAAATTCGTTCTGTCCTGCAGAGTGTTGTAAAGGCATTTAAGGAGCTTACTGCCCACCCCGTGCCTGCTGCATGCCCAGACAAAGGACAATAAAAATGTGAAACAGAGGAGAAGGAATGAAAGAACCCCAGAAAGGCACATCTGGCTGGGAAGAGGAGGTGTTCCTGCAGGTAGTCAGCACAGAGCCTGACCACTCTTTCATGAAGAAAAATTTTTCTACTGTCTAATCTGAACCTCCCATGTTGCAACTAAGGCCGTTTCCTTTCGTCCCATCCCCTGGGACATGGCAGAGAGACCAAACCACCACCTCACTACAACCTCCCTTCAGGCAGTTGTAGGGAGAAATTCCCAGCTCAAGGTTTGTGAGGACGCTAAAACCATACTGAAAAATATAAACCCAAATAGTTGGTTTAAGGAATGGTTAAAAACAGGTTACAGGACAGATAGATCTGAAAATTTGACCTAAATATTGTAATGCAGCATTTAAACAAAAGCAGTGATACAGGGAAAAAGATTCCAGTTCAGTTCCAAGCCTCTTCTTGGAGAGAATCCTCTTCAGCAAAGGTGATCCAGTCAAAGGTGAGGCCCCCACCCTACTTGGTTCCTCCTTCTTTAAGGCCTCACAGGTGGCTTTGCCTCAGCACTGTCCTGAAGAGCTGACAGAAAGCTCTGCCTCCGTCCAGCACCCACAGTGACCCACACATTCCCCGGGGTGCTCTGCACCCCAGCGCATCCCCAGCATCCCTGGCCCCGGGCCCCAGCACCTGCCAGCACAGAGCTCCTCAGCAAACATCAGCCCTTTCCCTCCTTTCCTCCCTTTTTCATTTGTTAAGATGCTTCTTCAAAATTATTGATTATTAAGATACTTAATGATAAAAGGAAGGGCAGCAAATGTGAAGTGCCTGCTGGCAGGCCCAGCCCCAGAGAGGCCGGCTCGTGCTGGGCTCCCAGGCTCGGCTCCCAGGCTCTGCTCCCGGTGTTTATCCCAGCCGGGTGTTTTTCCCTCGAGCTCCGCAATTGTTTGGCCGGGCTGGGTGATGGATGGTGGAGAGGGCTGTGTCTGGAAACGTGCTCCTGAGCTGACAGGAAGCTCAGGGGGCCTTTGCCAGCCCTTCCTTCCTGTGTACAAGGGGAGGACAGAATGGGAAAAGCCTTGGCTGTCTCTTACCCTGAGAAAAGCGCTCCCCTTCCAGCTGGATTACAGTAACAATATTTTAATCTTTCACAGGATTGTAATATCCTTCCTCTCTAACTATAGCTCTAGTGGCAGCTCAGAGAATGAAATGAACCAACAATGTAAAACTCAATACATGGTGCTGGAAGCTGAACAAATGGAGGTCCAGATTGGAAGATCCTTATCTTTGGCCAGGACATAAATCACCAGGGATCACACCTGTCTAACCCAGGACTTGACTCCAAGAGCAACCAGGACTAAGCACTTCAGCAGGAGGTGTAAAACGTACTTAAGTGGTACACTGAAAATGCGTCCCTCTGGACAGCTTCATTCCTGTACCTGTTTGAGAGAGTGGATCTAAACTCAAACCACAACATTTATTACACCTACAAAAAAATAAGGCTACAATAAGCAATCTGTGAATATTCTGACCACACACTTCTCAGGAGCACCCAGGATGTGTTATAGAGACTTGAATATCTTTTTCCCAAAACCCAGCCTCTAGGTCCTTCTGTTGAGGATTCATGAATCTCGATGACATCCTGATGTGTCATCATCACCTGTTCACAGTAATAAAAGTACATGCTGAGTATTAGAGAATAGATATTTCATGCTACCACAGGAATTTTTCTAAAATTTTCCATTTTTGAGCTCCAGATTCAAACCCATGCACAACAGCAAGGGCTTTAGTGTAGGCGGGTGTTCAGAACCCCAAATTGCTCTGTCCCAGCTCTGCAGCCTGGGACAGCCAGAGCAGGGCACATGGGTGGAGGCTCTGAGGACCCCTCTCTCCCTGCTGGCCCAGCAAGGGGAGATCCCAGCAATCCCCTCATTTCTCTGGGCAAGTTTGCCCAAGCGAGTCTCTAAAAGGGGGGAAGAAATTCTCAGGACTCTTGACAACAAAAAACTCCCCAAACCTGTGAGCACAGCTCTCCTAACAGCCTTTATTTCTGACAAAGGCCTCAGACAAAAAGACCTCACCCATGAACAAAGAATGGGGAACAATGGGAACTGTCAAAAAATAGCCCTCACGTCAGAGCTAAGAATGCCCCTTGACACTTCAAAAAAAGCCCAGGCTGAGCAGAGCCTGGGAGGCCACAGGCACAGCCCCTGGCATCGCTTCTCCCAGCACAGACTGCCAGCAGCAGCCCATGAGGCCGAATTCCAACAGCCTAAGATGGGGATGGAAGAAGAGAGGAAATCTATGGCAGGTCTGAGCCAGAAGTAACAAACTCCTGTCCATCCAATCTCTCCAGCAGGGACCCTGACACTCAGACTGGATGGGACGTACCTGGCAATGGTGCGTGCACATCTTCCCTTACTGCAAAGGGTAACCAATTACCAAATCAATTAATGACAATGCTAACTTATGGCAAAAAGCAGAATGAGTTGTGTAACACTGGAATAAAACCCCTGAGTCCTTCTGAACTGGCGAGAACCTAGAAAAAAACTGCTAGAAAAATTTTCAACTGGATTAGAATTCTAAGAATGCTGATATCCAGATGTGGACAGGAAACCTCAAAGACCCAATAATCTTCATGGCATGCAATTTAGCATTGATTCATGTGTTTTGCTTTATTTGTGACTCAGCATTCTCCTCAATAGCAGTAAGAAAATAAATAGAAAGCAAATCATGCTGAATGAAAACTCACCCGTGGGCTGATCACTTGAGTAACTGTCCTGATTCATCCTCCCAAAGGCGGCACCAGGTCAGGATGCTGAGGTTGGAGCTCTGAACTCAGAGATGCAGCCCAAGCTCTTCCTTCTGGAAAGAAAATGTAGAGTTACTGTCAAACTGCAGGAACTTCACCCTGTGTGAGAAAGGGAATATCCTGTGTGTGGTCTGTTATCCTTGAATTTATCAGGAGAGTGGAGAACCTAGGGGCATGTACAGCTTGGTGTAGGAGCCACAGGACATATGCCTGAAGAACACAGAATGCAATGGGAAACTGAATCGAGTCAACAAGAAACACTGGGGAGTGGCATCTGAGGCCCCATGGAAGGTAAAACAACATGTTAAAAACACAGCCGGGTTCCTTGAACAGGCTGAGTCTCTGACTTGAACTGCACAAGCAGGAGTCCCTCATGCTATTCATTTGAGTCGCCAAACAAAACTGCACAGGGTGAAGAGTTGGACTCGATGATCCTGAGGTCCTTTCCAACTCAGCAGATTCTATGATTCTATGGTTCTACGCAAACCCCAGACCCACCTAACCCCAAACTGGACAAACAGGCCACGTGAAAGCATGTTTTTGCCACAGCTACGCAGCTCCTCCTCTTTGTTTGCTTGCCCTTCCACTCCTCATCACATCTTGACTGTGGTAGAGTTGGGAACAGAACCCATGTCTCCCAAATCCCAGTCCAGTGCCTTAACCACCACATCCTTCCTGCTGAATCACACTGCAGGATTGTTTATCAGGAAGGAAATTCCCCCTCGAGAGCACTCACTTTGAGTGTGCTGGTGGAACACAAATGCTTAGAAAAACACAAACAGAAAGGCAATAGCAAGTGAATGAAGCCCCTGTACTGGCTGGGGACACAGCAGCACCTCGGGATTGTTGTGGAGCAGTGGAAGTGAGGCACCACGGAGCAGGACATGACACAGAACGAGCAGTGCATCCGGATGGCCTCCCAGGAACAGCCTCCTGCCCTCCACGGATGATCTGTGACTCTGCAAGTCTCTCCCCCACATTTAGCACAAGGTGTACATCGCTCAGGGCCATTCAAAAGGTTTGGATTCTCAGCAGGCACTGGGAAGGTGACCTTTGGTAGCAAAACTGCCAAGTGCCAGCAGCTGTGGACGTGATGCAGAGGATCAGAATTAAGCTCAACATGTTGTGCAAGAAATGGTCCTCCTTTTCTTTAAGATCTTTAGCCCCAAAATAAAAAAACCCAGGGTGTGTGTGAGGGGAAGATACCAAAAATGGAACAAATTTGTTTTAGCCTAAACACAGTTTACCCCGTTGGTCTCCTAGAAGACAAAAAGGGCTGTAATTCATTTACAATCTGTTGAAAAACACAAACCCACTGAAACGGCAAATTCATGGTCCAGGACTCTGAAGAATTTGGCTCTGCTCAGCAGTTGGGCACAGGGGAAGAATTTTCCCATTCACAAACTGGCTTTCCAGGTTGTGTCCCACGAGATCCCACCACAGGAACCAACAAACACAGGCTGGGGCAGATGGCAGAGTTTGGACTGATCTCAGGACAGGCCCTTTAAATGTCATTGTATGGGAATTCCAGCAGGGCCTGAGGGATGGATGGATGGATGGATGGATGGATGGATGGATGGATGGACAGTGTCTGACACCTGCCCTGCCTGCAGCTCACACCTGCCAGGGCCAAAGTAACCCTCGAGTGGATGGGGACAGTGTGAATAGAGCTCCCATTCTGCTTCCTCAGTAACAGCTGAGGCCACAGCCACCGCCAGACAGGGAACTGGGGGCCACTGGTTTCCTTCTGAGTGATTTCAGTTTGAGCAGGGCCATTGCTGGGCTGGAGTGAACAAGGGGCTCCTGACCCACGCTGGGAAAAGCAGGAAGTCTCCCTCCTGACAGTCTGTTAACCCTCCACGGGATCAGCTCCGTGTTGGTATCTCAAGCTCTGCCTGAGCTGGTGCTTTCCTTAACGCCCAGAAACATGGTGAAGTGACTGTGTAAAAAATCTTACCTCTCCTCAGAAAATGTCCCCAGAACAAAAAAGGAGGTTTCTATTCTGCCTAAGTATGGAAAAGATTTGAAAATGTGAAGTGAGAGTAACTTAAATCTTTAGAAACAAGAAAACTAACGCTACGAAGCAGTGTTTATTTGTAGGCCTCTCCATATGGGGATTTTGAAGCCTATTTTACATTTCTATAACCTGCCTTTCATTGCCTTGGTGTTACAGAACATACAGGTGCACACAGCAAAAGACAATGGGTGTCTTTTCATTGACTTTTACAGATTTTGAACCCTGTACTCAAACCCAGTTTAGCTTCAATTACCTCACAATCAGCCACAAACCCAGCACTTCATTCTTCCTAATCTAAATCTCTGTTTAAATTCTGGCATCTCAGACTGCAGCATGTCACAAACGACCTGCCTCCTGAGCCCTTTCACCAGCCATGTCTGTGGCAAATGTTCTTTCAAAGTGGGCAGAAGTGATGAAGACGCTGCAGCCTTGCTGCACCTCAGGTTGAAATGCAAATAGCAGTTCCACCTATTTTTAAAGACTTCCCTTTATCACATAAATCTTTAACTACTCAGAAATAGAAACTTCACTTTGCTGTGATAAGGATATAGAAAAAAACAACTGACACAAGCAAAAAGTAAGAAAGAAAATTCAAACCAGGCAGCATTCAGCCAGTGGCTGCCACGACACTGGGCCTGTGTGAGGAGCCCCAGGCTACCTCCCCTCCAGGGCCCTGAGCCCAGCGGAGCTCCACAAGCTCCCCTCTGGACAGGCCTGCTCAGCACCTTCAGGACCACTGACACAGCAGAAGCCAAGGGGCCAGGACACGACCCTGCCTTCTGCATCAATTCATTTGATTAGGGCTTATTCTAAGGAGATCACTTCACTGGAATGGAATTTTTATTAAATGATTATTGACTTTTGATCATTTATTGGAGTAATTCAATAATTTCCCACCATGAGTGCCATAAAAAGATTCATTGGAGGCGCTGAAGGCCCAAAGCAGAACACTTAGGGCAGAAGCCAGCAGAGCCATGCTGCTGCAGAGAACACCCTCTGCCTCATTAGCTCGGACATTAAAACTGGAAAGCAGCTGACAAAACATCAACGGATGTCTGTCAAAGTCTGCGGGATTTTCAAGCCATCCCCTCAGCATGGTGAAACCCGCCAGCTTGACAGGAATATATTTTTCATGGAAGTTCCTGTCCAAGTTCCTAACATCAATCAGCAAATTGTTGTGACCCCAAGGACATAAATACAACCTGAACCCCTGGAGGAAGCCCTGGGTACCGGAGAATGTATCACCCTGCATGCCTGCAGAGCTCCACGGCCCAGCTCGCCCTGCTCATTTCACTCTTCTTACCCATCAGTCACCTCCAGCCACTTGGAAAGCGCACCCTGCACACCCGGAGTGACTCCGGGCAGCGCTGCCGGGGCCGTGCTGGTGCTCGGGTGCTGCTCCCGGTGCCGTTCCCAGTGCGCACCCCTGTGTGCTCCCGGTGCCGTTCCCGGTGCGCTCCCGATGCCGTTCCCAGTGCGCTCCCCGGTGCGCTCCCCGGTGCGCTCCCAGGTGCCGTTCCCGGTGCGCTCCCCGGTGCCCTCCTGGTGCCGTTCCCGGTGCTCTCCCAGGTGCGCTCGGTGCGCGGAGCAGCCGCAGGGCTCTGGCACCCTCTGCTGACAAACCCGCGCGGGGCCGGGCTCCCTTCGCTGCAGGAATAGCCCGGAGCTTAACGTGTCTTTTATGTGTTTGCTCAGATATTCTGTAAATTACACCGATCACAGCCGGCCCTTCCACCCCTGGGTTTGCTCTGCACAGCCCGCACAGGGACGTGCCCTACTCGCCTGTCTCCGGGGTCACCTAAACCCCTCGGGTTACCTAAAACCCTTGCGATTTATCGTCCTTTCCACCTCCCATCACTACCCAGCTCCCTGCAGGCAGCATCGATCCTCTCCCTTATTTCTGAAAGGTTTGTACCTGGGAGGGGACGCCTCAGCCACCTGAGGGAATCATCCCTGGAAGGGAACTGCCCGAACCCTTCCAGCCCCACCCTTCGGATGTAAGATTCCCTCAGCAGTCTCCATGCCACCCGTGTCACACAGGAGCTGTGACCCTTCCCTGTCCCTGCGCATGGCACAGGAGCCGTGCCTGTCCTGCCAGCCGCTCCACCAGGACAACATGGCACCGAGAAGGGCAGGGAGGTGACCACACACACCTTGGTCATGTGTCCGACATGTCCAGCCCAGAGTGTCTCACACAGAGGCACCCCAAGGTGCTGACTGTGACCAGTGGCACCCAACCTGCTGGACAAAGGCACAGCATCCTGACCCTGCTGTGCCGCATGGGAAGGTTCCTGGGGAATAATGAACACTAAGAACAGAAAATTCGGTGAAACAGAAACCTGACAGTCTGGGATGTGTTAACTTCGGAGGCTGATTTTCAGTCTTGTTATTGTCTGCATTTTTCTGATTCTTGCTCTTTCTGTACTGGTGCGAAGGGAAGGCAGTGAGGACGTGACAGCACAGCCTGGGTAAGGCACAGAGAGCTCCCAGGCTGAACAAACCTACACTGGCACTTTGTAGCGCTATTGCAAACCCATGCAGGCTGTGCTTAACCTAGCAAATGGTCTGCACTTCAGAAGGAAGAATCTCAAAGGATCATTTCACCTCCAAACCAGCACCTTAAAACACAAAACCAAAAATACAAGGAACAACTTTGGAAACAGGCAATGCAGGATTTCCACCAGAATCAAAGTGTAACAAAAGCTCTCAGCAAATAGAAAAACAGGTCAGTTGAAGACACTTTGCATATTTCATTCCAACTTTTGGCCACTACTGAAAAGCACTATAATATAGAAAAATCTGGAAAACTTTAAAATGTCATGGGACTAAATAATCAGGGTAATTGCAAGAGTAACATGTAAATCCTTTTTACAAGGAGATCCAGCAGAGTTACTTTGAATGCTGACAACTCAGTCTCTCTTGAGCTCTCTCACATTAGAAGAGCTTACTTGGCTTGCTTTTTTTCCATCCTAGAACAGCTTTGTGAGCACAGCTTCACTAGGGACTCAATATAGGACTTCAGCACTCCCCCAAACAGAGCCAGGGCTGCGTCAGCATGAATTCTGCAGGCACTCTGACTGCTCCTCAGCATTTGGATTCCAAGTTTAGGCAGCAGTGTTAAGCCAGTATTACCAACATCTGTCCAGTGCTCTCTAATGGAGTGTTTGAATGTTTCCTCCTGGATTGCTGAGGAAGCTTTATTATCTCTCATAAGCATACTCTTTTTTTAAAGCATGAAGGATCCTCCAGAGTCTGACACTTCCAAAAGGCTTGGCTGGACAGACTCTGGCAGCCGTGGCCACGGCAGCTGCAGCCCCCGCTGTCACCAGATGTTTGTCCTACCTTGCCCTGTCAGGACAGCATAGCTGGCTGGGTGCCCGCCCGCCTGAGGCCTCAGCTTGCAGTTCTGGTACATAAATGAGAACAGTGGGTGAAAGGATTTGTACAAAACCACCGGGCTCTGAGTTGGAGTTCTAACACACAGCAGGGCAGAATGTCCAAGTGCAGCTGCTGGGCAGGGGCAGAGCAGCGACACAGGGACACAGGCTGAGTTCGCCTCTGGCCAAATCCCACGCCTTGGGGGTTGTCCCCAGGGATCACCCAGAGACATTCTGCAGTCACATCCCCACTGCACAGCTTTGGCGGTACAGCTGTGTTGGTAAAAGTGCAGTAAATGCAATCACCTCCTGACACATGCTCCAGCATGTGTTCCAGATGAAGCAGAGAGAATTTCATGAATCACAGCATTTACAGGAGAAGGGAGGGAGGAAGGTCTGTCTTTGATAAAAGTACCTTTTTTTCCCCTTCTTCTTCTTCATTTTATTTATTTTTAATAGTGTTGAAGCTTTCCTTCTCCCCAGGGCTTTGCTTGAATACCTCCAGATGTAGATTTAACATTAAACAAAAAGCTTTTACAGGATGAATGAGTAATTTTAGAAATCTGCTAAATTTTCTCCATTTTGATCTGCTTCTCTCCCTGATCTCCCTTTTCATTCACTCACAGGAGCTGAAGCTCCACTGTGTGGATTTCTCCTCGATCACTTTCACTCCGGACCATGTCTAACCGTGAATCAAAGCAGAATAATCCAAGGATTTCCTCTCAAATCACCATTTCCTCTGTTTTCTCTGTTACTCATAAATCCCTCAGATCCCCACTGTCTGCAGTTCCTCACCTTCCGCCCTGACTGGGAGTTCCTGGGCAGCCAGAGTGGAGCTGGTGGCCCTGCAGCCTGCACAGGTCCCAAGCCACCCTCAGGGGTACAGGCAGCTCCTTTGCTTCTCCCAGAGACACTGCTGCTACGCCTTGGAAACCTTGCCAGAATTCACAAGTTCCACAAGCTATTGGCATTTTCATTTCCAGGTTCTTGTCATGTTTAACTTCGATTTCCTTCAGAGTTTTTCCTCCCTGAGATCTGATACACTGTGTCAACAACGAGTTTTAGTAAGTTTTGCCTCTTACTTCATTTCTGTTTGCCTTTTGCCCACATCACTGCCCATGAGTCCTCCCCGTCCTGCAGCAGTATCCTCGTTGTTCATGGCAGCAAGGAGAGGAAGGGTGTAGGACAGAGGGTGGAGAGGCAGGAGCTGCAGCCTACATCAGCTGCAACATCTGCTGATGGCTGAACAGCTGGAGGAGACACTGGCTTTGTTGTGGCTGAACATCCTGACTGCTACTTGGAATATAAATTAAGGGATATCTGATTGCTGGTCTGAGACCTTGACCAGTAGCTCTCGTTATAAGATCATGCCTTACAATGCACTGGGGGCTTTGTTTCCCCACCCTCTGTACCCTGAACAATCCCACCCGCTGGCACCTGAGGCACTGATACCCGTGCAATGTCCCTGTTCTCTCTGCTTCTTCCCAAACAAGTTTCATTTCACTGTCATCACCAGATGATCTCAAGGTCAATTAAGGCTGCTTATCAAATTCAGTTAAGTGTTTGTCAAGCATGAAGCCAGTAATTTCACCACACTCTCCTTGCACGCTTCCTCACACACACCCCCAGCAAGAGAAACAACATTATGCTGGAGCGCAGGAATAGTGCTACATCCCACAAGGTCAGGACAAAGCCAAGTCACATTATTCACCACACACTGTGCACTGATTTTTTTATCTCTTCCCAAGCCGTGTCAGTGTTATCTCCACCATGCTTGATAATAAATTGCTTTCAAAACGTACTCATGGGTAGTTGTTCCTCACGCTTTACATCCTGAACAAGCTTAGAGACCTTCTAAGCTCAGATCTAGACATCTTCTCTAAGCTTATTCAGGAGGTAAAGGGGTAGGGAAGCAGGCTCTGAATGCAGTGATTGATTAAGCCACCAGTGGGATTAACAAGGTCATCTTTAGTGGCATAGATGGCTTTTACAAGGGATGATGGTTTGTAATCAAGTTTGTAGAAGATGATACTGTACATAACGAGAGTCTTGAAGCTGCAGGTTTTTTCTTCTGGCAGCACTCCTGGAAGGCCAGCACAAAGAAACCACTCCTGAAACTGCTGGGTAGGGAGCCAGATTTTCCCACGTCTGGAAGATGGGTCTCCAGCAGCCTCCTCCTTGCCCTTCGGTTCTCCTTATGATGCACAAGCAAAGGCTTTACCCTGCAGCCTCCTCCTGCCTCACCCCCAGCACCTGGGTCAGCCTGGGGAACAGAGCTCTCCAGTTCAAAGGCCCAGGTTAATTTTCACAAGTGTTTTGAGCAGCAACATGCACAGTCACTGTGAAACATCTGCTCAGATCAGAAGACCTCAGTAGCTACAGACATCTCTACCACGGTCTTCAGAAGTTGAGAAAAAGGCGGCCTTACCCAGCTTTTAGACTGTTCTGCATCCATAAACAACACTATTAACCTGAAAGGCATGTGTTTTCTCACTATGATTTATTAGCTGTAGTTAGAGCTGCAATAATCATGCTCTTATTTTTCGGAAAGTACTACAGCTTATGCATAGTTTTAACCACCTTTTGAAAAACCTTTAAGTAGCGATGAATCGACCCATAAAATAATACAAATGTTAGAACCAACATAATATTCTCCTTTAGGCATGGGCAGGGATATCCGATTTTTGGCTGCCAAATGATTTGGCATCTGAACAACTGGCAACAAATTCAAAGTGAATCAGCAAAACTGTGAGCAACTGCTGGAAAGACCAGGATTCCTCCCCTCTGCATTTGGACATGAAATGCCATGTCTGGTCTGGGATGCTATAATCTAATTCACTTGTTCACAGAGCAGCAAGTCAGCTCCATCAGGATAGTTTGTGTCTGCACTGCTCTGCCATGAAGCCATGAGCACCTCTGCTGTAAAGCATGAGGACACAAGTCCCCACTTGATCAAAGCAACCACTGGAGAGAGATCTCACCCTGTGGTTCTCTCCTGCCTCGCTCCCCACTCGGAGTCTGCAGATGCCTACCAGAAACTGCAGGGGCTGGAAAGCCCATCTCGTTCCATTCCACTGCCATGGGCAGGGACACCTTCCACTATCCCAGGTTGCTCCAAGCCCCGTCCAACCTGGCCTTGGACACTGCCAGAGATGGGGAGCCCACAGCCTCTCTGGGCAACAAGTGAGGCACCAACCTGGGACTCCAGAAACTCCCATGAGGTTTGCAAGTGGCAGGGGTCAGCTGTAAAGTCCTGGCTCAGCTCCCCTGCAGCACTCGGCATTAAGCCCCACACTGAGGGGTAAAGAGGCCCCAGAGCAGTATCTGTGCCCTGACAACATCTTTGCAGCTCTGTTTGTACATTTTAATTAACCTGGAGAAAGGTTTATTTTATACAGAATATTTTGTTGAGAGTTGGGACACACTTGCAGCCCTCTAAGACAGGAGCACAAAGAGCACTAAGAGAACAAATCCCGGCGTCTGAGAGGGAGGAATTCTGCCCCCAGCTTCCATCAGCCCCATCACGGTCCCTGCTGCTGGGGGTGTCGAGGGCATTGCTGTCCCTGCCTGGAGCAGGACGCTGTCAGCAGGACGCTGACAAACGGCACAGCCTCCGCAGCCACCCCACTCAGCTCACAAAGGGGAAGCTCGCACAGCCAGATCAATACCTGGAAGCCACAGTGACAGTTTGTCCCCAACGCTGGACAGTTAATCCTGATGCACAACCCCCCTGTGAATTCAAAATGCTTCCTCCAGCCCCTCTCTGGCTGTCGTCAAACAGCTGATGACACACACTCTGATAGAGCAGCAGGATTTCTGCTGGGCCCACAGAACACTACCAAGCGTGAAAAGTCTCCCAGAAAAAAACCAACAGGAGGCTTAAACCTTAAAAAATAATACAGACACTAAGTGGCTTCTAATGTTGGCTTAAAAGTGAGATACAGCAACAGAACATTTTAGGTAGATTGCATTTTAAAAATTGCATTTTCTACATTATTTCTTATTACCCAGAATGCGTTCTGTGTAATTATTCGTCAGTATTAGGGCACAAAGGCAGATGCCAATTTAAACCCAAGCAAACCATTGCAAGTTCAGCAGGATGTTAAACATAAATATTTCATGGTTGAGCTGGAACACCTTCTGAAGTACTGAATATTGATTTAAATTCTGTATACTCCTTGCTTTTGAGGAGTTACACAGACTAGAATCAATGCTAACACAAATACTGCAATGTACTACTTAAGTCCACTCTCTACTCATTACTTCAGTATTTCAAATAGGATTTTATGGTCAAATCAGAAGCAAGGTGAAGCCAGTGTAACATTGTACCTACAGCCACTGCAACACACACTTGGAATTCCACTGCTTCACACCCACTTGCCTATGCTTAATTAATTATCTCTTTACGCAGATTCTCATTCTGGTTCAGTTCAGAGTTGGTAGAATTTAACCTGGCAACAGTTGTCACAGATCAAAAATTAGGCAGAAAGGAGCAAGGGAAAAGCTCTAACAGATAAGAGGACTAGCAATACCAGAATACACACATGAAAAAATATGTGCTTCCAAGTATAATTCACACTGCCTCCTTCTTTCTAAATGCTCAGAACTAGTTCACAGGCAGCTAAATTATAATTCTGCTTCTCAGATAACACAAACTCAATTTAATATGCTCAAAGTAAGCAGCTCTGAGACTTGGAACAGAGCTCTGGAGACCTCGGGTGCTCCTCGGGAGAAAGGAGAAGCCCGGGGCTTGCAGGGAGGACGTGCCTGCTGTACTAAAAGGCAGATGCCTTCAGAGCACTGTATGTTCAGTCATCTCTTTATCAAAGCCTTAACTAATTAAACAATCCTCTTGTCAAAGAGGACAGTCATTGTTTGTGTGACCAATGCCCTGTAAACATAATGGGATAATCTGCCTTTCTCCTTTTTCTCTCCCTCAGTTCTTCCAAACAGCTGGGGGATGCGCTGCCCGCCTGCCGGGAAGCCTCAGCTCATCTGTCACTCCCCCCGCTCGCGGCTGCACGCAGCATCAGAAGCCAAGCTCAGGACAATAACGCCTCAGACACTCCAACAATCCATCTGATCCTGTGCCATCGGAGAGTCCCTGGCTGCGGCAGGGCTGGGCAAACAATCAGGGGGGAAAGAAGTGATTCCTGGACAGAACTCACAGTTAAAACTGTATTGATCTACAACGGCAAATGATGCTCAAGCCAAAGCATTTCCAGTGCCCTCCTTTGACTTGGGGCCGGGGAAGAAAGAGTCTGCAAACACCAAAGCTTTGGTCAGATGGCACCAGGCTTACTCTCACATCTGCACAGCTACAGCAGCAAAAGCTGTTCTTCAGCTGCTGGAAGCTCAGCAAGTCCCACGTTCAGAGATGGCTCCAGCCCCGAGTACCCGAGGGAACAGCTCAGCTCACAGCAACCCCATCTGTGGATGGGTCATGACCAAAAGCACTTTACAGAGGGCAGCTATTTTCTCGTGTGAAACGGGGACAGTGTTTCAGTAGGTTGCAAAATCCAAAGGTTTGCCCATCTCTGTATTCCTGAGGTGGGGGATGTCTTCCCCAAAGCCCACTCTGCTCGCCCCTGTCAGCAGAGCTGCACAGCTCTGTCACCCCAGGGATAACCAGGACAAAAACCATTACCTGTCCCAGCCCTCCTTCATCAAAGCGTCTGTCTGCCTACTTACACCACCAACAGCAGTCTCCACTGATTTACTGTAAGAAATTCAGACTATGCAGTACTTGCAATTTTGAATTAAAATGCAGTACCTGAAACTGAAATTAATCACTATTCCAGCGTGCAGATTTCACAGGGCTGTCATTCCCAGAAGTGAAGCAGAAAGCAGGTGGGTAGGCAGCACTCTGCTCCCAGGTGAGGCTCCCTGAGCCCTGGGGACACAGGCTGGGACAGTCTGTCACTCCCCTGCAGTGTGCTCTGGTGGCAAAGGCCACACACGGCTCCACCAACCAGAACTGGTGACCGCGGTGTCACTGATCTCAGGACATTCGCTCCTGTGTGCTGGTTCCAAAGGACGAAACGTGGTGTTTCTGTGAGGGGTGAGGAGGAGGAAGGGGCAGTGGGAAGGGAAGGCTGAATAAGATCCAATTGCGAAAAGCCTTCAGTGCCCATCAAATGTGTGAAGCGGTCCCGGCCCCGAGGCTTCCAGAGCTCCAGGAGCATTTGGACACTGCTCCCAGGGATGCACAGGGTGGGATTGTTGGGGTGTCTAAGCCAGGGGTTGGACTTGATGGTCCTGGGGGTCCCTTCCAGCTCAGGGATTTTGGTGATTCTCACAGAAAGCTCAAGGTCCTCCACAGTCAAATCCATCCTCAGCTGTATTGTCTGAATTCCCCAATTCCCCAGACCTCCACTGACCGCCAAGCAGTGCTTGACAGCGCCTGATAGCGCCATTTCAGCAGAGAATGGGAGGACAAAGGGCTTAGCACAAGGACAACTCTGATCTTCTCCTGAGCAACATCCCCCCTCACAGTCCAGCTTTGGGGAGAAATCCCCTCCCCTGCTTCTCCACAGAACACTTCAGACAGTGGTTCAGTGGTGACCCAGAGCCCCACTCCTGGCTAAAGGGAGGCTGAAACAACCCCACCCCATCATAGATCTACAGAAACAGAACAGAGTTGCAAACTTGATCCGTGTGCACACCCTTCCGAGGAACTCACAGACGTGTCCAGGTGTCCCATCTTCCCTCAGCCCTACCTAGGACAAGCCGCCAGCTGGCTTAGAGCTCCTCCAGAGGAAACACAACAGTGGTGTGCCCTGTGCTCAGGAGGGAATGAAACCCAGGAGACAGCACGTACAATGCAAAGTCTTTCTTTTTGCACCTCATCTAGGCCACAGCAAGGAAAAAAAATAATGCAAAACCGCTCTATTTTTAACCTACCACCAAGAGAGACTTCACAGAGCCATGCTCAAATCTGAACAAGTTCCTCATCTCAATCCAAGTTAAACTAAGCAAGTGTAAAGCAAACATCCCAAATGGAATATATCAAAGTCAAAATGATGTTATCCTAGCAAAATTGCAACATTTTCCATATCTGTAACAAAAAAAATAGCAATATCAGCCTTAAGGCTCTTTTTCTTGCTCTCTCCCTTGTTTGTTTTCTCCCTCCCCACCTCATCACTGCAGCCAAGTTTTAAACAACATCTATGAAAATAGCAGCTTTCAATCTGTTCCTGGAGGAGCCAAGTTAATGAGGCCACGCGGCATCCCAGGGCACTCCGGAGGGAAGGGCTCACACTGCTTGTTACTGCAGCCTGTGCTGCTCTCAAAAATGTAAAACATTTCAAACTGGCGGGTGCTTTCCTCTCCTCCCCCGGTCTCCAAGTAAGAGAGAGTTCAGACTTCTAAACATATATTGTAGAAAGAATGAAGCACTTCTGGAAAAAATGAAAGACTGGTTTGCCTTTCTAAATTTGAAGATTTATAAATCAATGCAAATCTTTTTCAAAAAAGAAAAGCCAGCAGAACCCTCCCGTGAGTTCCACCACAGCCATGAGACAGTTGTAGAAACAAGTACCTGTTTTTCCTGACTTACGTTTGCAGGCTGGCAGGAAATCAAAGTTCGTGTCGAATTACAGCAGATTTTGAACAGACTTGCATGTGCCCTCCAATCTCAGCTCTTAAATCTGTTTGGGCCCAGGGAGTGCATGTTTGGTATGAAAGGTGCCACTTTCTACAGTGACACATGCTAGGTACTACAGTGCAGGCCGGTTGTCTCTTGTAACACTAAAAATGGGAATGGATTTTCCATAGGAGTTGGTTCCACTAAAGACATATTCCTTTCCTTGAACTGCTCTATACATTCTCTCCTACATTTATCATAAAAGCCGTGTGGTTAAGCAGACACAACGACAAAAAGCAAACGTAGAGGTCTGTCCTGAAGGCCTGGCTATGGAGTGGCTCCACAGGCGAGAGCTGCCTGCGTGGGCTGGGGCTGGGTAAACAACAGCACCCAGCAAACAGCACCTGGGGCTGAGGAGAGACAGGGACCAACAGCCGGGACAGCCAGGGACAGATCGGCGCAAGGACAGGCTCTCCCCTGCACCACCCCTCGCCCCAGCACAGGCAGCAGTCCCTCGGGTTGTTCTGAGTGGGGTTGTGCTTTACCTGCTTGAGACTGCAGCCCGTTCCTGGGTTTATCATCTCAGAAGGGGTCTTGCCCATGCAGGCAATGGAAAAGGCTGCAGAAGTGGGAAGGTGACACAGCACCACACTCTGCCTTGGAAATAAAGCCAATCTTTCTCTTACAGCAGGAGAATTTTTTCTGCACGAGACCACTGAAGCTACTACAGGGAGCTGGGAAATGAGGCTGCTACGGATCTACTTCATGTTTGGTATTATTGCCAGGCCCTTATTCCTACAGATCCCACAACAGCCCAGGGACTCATCACCTGTCCTATAAATGGGGGTCTGCAGTCAAGATGGTGAGTTCTTCCTGCTTCTTCCTGCTGACTGGCTTAAAAAACACAGCAGGAAAAGAAGGCTTAGTAATCAGATTTTCCAGCTATCCAGGGAAGACCAAACCCTGTGGAATGCAAAGGAAGGGACACCTCAGCCAGTTACATGAACCCTCACACTCAGCATTTGCAATGATCTGGTTTAACATAAGCTTGCAAAAACTGTGTGATGAAAACACATTGAAAGTCTCCTTTATTTTCATGCCCATTTTCAGATCTCTGTAGTTTCACAATGTCCATAATTCACTAAAATTAAAATCGCTGTGTTGCAAAACACATTCAAGACAAAAGTTTCAATTAAGCCTTTTAAAAGATGTTTTTCACGATCGTGGCAGAAATTCTTTGAAACTGTATCTTCCCAAAACCAAGTCAAACGTGCCCAGAGGCTGCAGATGCAATGCCCCGGGAATGCACTGGGAGCAGAATTCCCACCTCTTCACATCCGTGTGAACAGGAATTACCTACACTAATCAGCCCGAGCCTAAAAACCCCAACGTACCCTGCCGAATTCCAGTCACAGGCTGACATAAAGTATAAGGAGCCAGACAACCATTAGCAGGAACCTGAACAGCCCTGTGTTTTGGGGACTGCTGGTTTCCCTTATGTTTTTTGATTTATACCTCATAATTGCAAAACTAATGAGATTCTAATGAAAAGTGGGACATTATTCATTTGGGCTCCCCCCAGGAGGTTCAGTTGATTTCCAACAAGCATGCTACTCATTAAAACAGGAGGTGATGGTTTTAAGAAGCTGAAACATTAACCTGTTCCCAAATGTGCATGGTCTGAAATGACACAGTGGTTTCTGTAGCCAACAGTTTTACTGCCATTATTTTGTTGAGATAGATTTTTTTTTTTAACTGGAAACTTCTAAATAAACAATAAACACCTAATCTGCATACCAAGTAATCTAATTATTTTTAATAATTAATTTTTTAAAAGTCAACTCTCCATACAACATGGCCATGGGAAATGAAACACTGAACCACAGCTTTTAAAAACACATTTAAATTAGGAGATGAGGTCTGGAACATGGAGCATTTGAACTGCCCATTATTCATGGACAAGGCAGTGGGCCTACCAGTTACTGGAGCAGGGACTCCAAATTGGCAGCGTTGGCTTTCCAGCATCCCATCAACCCCTGACTCCTCCAGACAGAAACCAGAAATGCACCAACTACAAATTAGGGAGGGACAATTTTAATACTTCATTCATGAAAGCACATTCAGTTCCTGCCTCATAGCTATATTGCACAACCCAAATGTAAAAGATTTTGATTCCAGAAGGAAGCTTCTCTGGAGTTTAGGCTTGCCCAGTCCCTCCCCTCCAGTTTCTTCTGGTCTCTCCTAAGGAGCCAGGCTGGGAGAGCTGGGGGTGCTCACCTGGAGAGGAGAAGGCTCCAGGGAGAGCTCAGAGCCCCTTCCAGGGCCTAAAGGGGCTCCAGGAGAGCTGGAGAGGGACTGGGGACAAGGGATGGAGAGACAGGACACAGGGAATGGCTTCCTACTGCCAGAGGGCAGGGATGGATGGGATATTGGGAAGGAATTGTTCCCTGGGAGGGTGGGCAGGCCCTGGCACAGGGTGCCCAGAGCAGCTGTGGCTGCCCCTGGATCCCTGGCAGTGCCCAAGGCCAGGCTGGACACTGGGGCTTGGAGCAGCCTGGGACAGTGGGAGGTGTCCCTGACCATAGCAGGGGTTGGAACGAGACGATCTTTAAAGTCCCTTCCAACCCAAACCATTCCATGGTTCTATGATTCCTTCTTTTCCTAGATGCTACCAGTTGGGTACTAAAGCATCCTTCAAGCACTTCACCCCAGCATCCCTGAGAGCTTCAGGGGAACAGACAGTTCAATCTGCTACATCTTAAATACCATTTTCTTTCTGGAGACGATAAACAGTTCAGTAAGTGATCCTGCAGCATTCACTGAAGATGAATGTCCCACAAAGTAAGCACAAGAAAGATAAGTGGTTCCACCCATCTGAACAAACATTTCCTCCCAGTCACACCCTCTGCACATAAAAGCAGGAATCTTTCTAAACTCACACTGAACAATTCCAGTGGAAGGTCACAAACAATAACAATGGATAATTAAAACAATAATCAGGCTTAGTAAGACAAAAATTAAAAGTAAATTGCTCATCATTTTTTTTTCAAACTGCCCAAGCCTCAGCAAGAACATGTTTTGAGCAGAAGAGGATTTGAACTTAAAAGATTACAACAAGCTGCTGTTCATCACCAAAAGAAATGTCTCCCCACTTTTGGTGCTGTGGGATTCACTGTGGAGCAAAGGGGTTTTGTGACACAAAGGAGGACAGAATAGAACAGTCTTGCTGAAGATGTAACATGCTAAGGGAAGGAACACATCCATAGCTCGGAGCCAGCTCATGGCTCATCCCACCAGCACTGCCCCCCTGTACTGCCCTGCTCGGCTCTCGGTTTTCCTACTTTGAAGATACAGGAATAGGAGTGGTGTTGAGAATACCATTAGGATAAAAAAAAATAAAGCAGGATAATTTTTCTTGAAAATAGAACCAGTATGTTCATTTGGAGTTTTCTGTGAGGAATGAAATCAGACGAAGAACAACTACAATTTTGCAGAATTATACCGGAACTTTTAAATTGAAACCTTCTTCACGAGTGGTGCCACCTTCAAAACAGAGGGAGATGCACCAAAACACACCAGACTGAGACTGGAAGCCATGGGATGGGAGTGTAGCAGGCAGTGTTAGCTCTGGTTTTAGATGGCAAACTGAAACACCGAGGGAGACAAGGCATTTCCACTGCCACGAGGCACATGCACACCTTCAGCTCTCGGGATCAGGGAGTTATTTCTTATCTTTTAAAGCATTCAGCTTAATATATACCCAAGGGATACTGGTACAGCTGTGTTGGTCTATGTTTGTAACTGAGTAGCTCTCACTAAACTACCCCAAGCAGGATGGTGGGAAAAATTATGAAAGATTTTAGGCAGAGCAGCTCATTTTAGGTAATGGACTGAAAGAGGGATGTTGTGTCATTTAAATCTCCCCCTCTATTCACTGAGGTTGTTTTACAGGTTATTAACTACTTATATCTGGCTTTTTCCTCCTTAAAGAGGATGCTCTCATCACAGCTCTCCTTCACCAATCCCACTCCCTGACACTACCCTTACTCTTCTCTGTTCCACAAGTCCCTTCACTTTTTCCTTTCAGGGACAATTTAATTGAAACTCTGAAAATTGCTCTGAGTGTGCTCAGCCTCCAGACAGCTGCCTCTGTCTGAGACCTCTACGGAGGAATTCAGAATAGAAGCCAGGTTTTTGTAGAACGCAGAATTCCCTTTTCTCCTGGAATACACTACTCCATGCCCTCTGCACTGCCTGGCTGGGGTGACAAGTGAGGCACAGCTGTGACAGACAAGAGCTTTCTTAACTCCCCACTCCAGAGCACATCCACCTTCAACACTGGGAAAAGCAACAGTTCTTGGGGGAAAAAGGTTAGTATGTGGTCATGTAATTAAAGCCTGTCATAACTCACACCCACATTGTGGTAGGTTGGTGGTGTGCAGGCATCCTTAGCTCTGGCATTTCCTCAGTTTAGGCTCCTTGCATTAGAAATCTAAATACTGTTTTTATCGTACTGCACCATAAATTATTGTGCAGAAAAAGTAGCATCCCTAAGAAACAATTCTTCAGCATGAAAGCCCAGCTCGATGCCTTGCTAGAATTAAGCCACAATTGCTGGCTCCGCGTTCACAGACCAGCCCTGGCACAGCAGCACATCTGCGAACAAGGCCGAGCACACGAGCACTCTCCCTGTGCCTGAAACGCAGCACATGAGGAGCAGCACAGCCCGCACAAACCTCAGCTCCGGAGAGAAGCCCGGGCTGAGATCAGAGACATAAACTGGAAACTACATTCCTAAAGGACTCGGGCCGACAAGGCCGGCGTTCACGGCAGTACAGATGCCAACAGCCTCTTCGTATTCTTAGAGCAGATAAATGAAGTATAATATTGACGCCACGGGCAGCGAGCCGGAGATACCAGTATTGTTCCCTGGGGATGCTGCGGGCCCGGCGGGGAGACCGGGGCAGTAACCACAGGGCTGGAGCAGCACTGGTTGTTAAGGGAACAAGCAGGAAAGGTGAAACAATAGCTGAGATAAGAAGCATCTCAACAAAAATGCACCAGGCTTTGTGTTTGCGCTGCGAGGAGCGGGAGCTCGGCCCCCGTGCCGTGAGGCGTCACTGCCCAGGCCGGCCCGAGCAGGGGACAGGGCAGGGCTGTGCTGAGGGGCTCCGCAGCCTCCCAAACCTCAGAGAGGAGAGGAACGTGGGAATCACAGAGCCCCAGACTGCTTTGGGTTGGAAAAGATCTTAAATCCCACCCAGTGCCCCCCCTGCCATGGGCAGGGACACCTCCCACTGTCCCAGGCTGCTCCAAGCCCCAATGTCCAGCCTGGCCTTGGACCCTGCCAGGGATCCAGGGGCAGCCACAGCTGCTCTGGGCACCCTGTGCCAGGGCCTGCCCACCCTCACAGGGAACAATTCCTTCCCAATATCCCATCCAGCCCTGCCCTCTGGCACTGGGAAGCCATTCCCTGTGTCCTGTCCCTCCATCCCTTGTCCCCAGTCCCTCTCCAGCTCTCCTGGAGCCTCTTTAGGCCCTGGGAGGAGTTCTAAGGTTTCCCTGGAGCCTTCTCTTCTCCAGACCTAATCCAAATTCTTTCAGCCTTTTCTCCTTGGTCCAGCCTGCTCTCTATCAAACTCTTCCTAAGAGCTCCATGTACAGACCTTTCCCAGCCTTTACTTTGCGGGCATTGATGCAATCAGCTCCATTAAAGGTAAAACTTTAAGATCTCTTACAAAGCTAGGTTTCTTGGAAACAGCCAAATCCCACTGTCACAAGATCCTGTTCAGTGACCTTCACTCAAAATCTCCCTCTTTCTAGGATTGCTCTGCCTGCCCTCGCTCTCACGGCTCCGTGCACAGGGCACACTTGGCAGTGAATCATCTGCTCCTGCAAGTCATGAGCTACAAATTGCAGAAACACACCAGGAGCTAAAATCAGTTTCCGAGAACAAAAACAGCTGGTATAGAAAATGAAAGCCAAATATTCTCCTGGCTGCTGGCTGCATTTTTTTTTTAATTTAGCTTAGAACAAAATTTTAAAAATCTGCTTGGAACTCAAACAGTCTCTAGCTGAAAATATGGTGTTTAGCCTGAAAAACAGAGGCTTGTGGACACCATGCCAACAGCACAGGATTCCCATGGACCTGGTGTTTCTCAAGCCCTTAATGTGGTTCAGCTTAGGCAAGTAGTTTCAGGATTCCCAGTTTAAAATCTACAACACACATCTGCAATTCATTCTAATTTTTTATTTTATTTCTTACTTCTCCTACCAACTCCAAATGGTTTTACAAGTTCTCACAATCCAGGACTAATCAGTTACTCATGGTGAAGAGTCCCCGCTTCCTCAGAAGGGCTGCCTTTGCATGGGGAGCCAAGCTGTGCATTTCATCAGCTGCAATTTGCCAGAAACAACAGCAACTACCTGATAAAACAAGACTGTTTGGAGTATTTAATGCCTGACTACAGGACACATAAAACTTCTAACACAGCACGGGGCATTTTCTACTCCTCTCCCATCAGATCACCACATTAAATTGAAGTGATTCCTCTGCTAACAGGACTAATTTCCCACTTTGGAGAAGGGGACTTCAAGTGGCTTCAGGGAAAACTTGTGAGAAATTTTCATCCAGCTGTATAAAAAGAATTCCTATTTGAGAAACTCCACTGGTTTAAAACCTTTCATGGAAGTGTCCCAAAAATTAGGCCGTCAGTATTTGCCTCCCACACATCAGCTCTGTGAGGTGAAACACTGCAGACACAGCAGGTGAGGGCAGTTACTCTCAGTGAGAAGGTTTTTTAAAAAGTGATTTTGAAATACAATCATCTCTGCTTCCCTGCTCTTCTTGTTTCAAATACAACACACACACTGCACTCCTGAGCTGTGTATGCCTCCCGTATCACCCCTGCACAGGAGCCCCAGACCTCGGGCACAGCAACAAGAACATTCTTCTTGCTGAATGAAGACTTTTTTGGGGTAAAACAGCCAAAGACTAACAATTCTGTTTCTGCCCTTATGAGTTTCTATTCAATTCTATCCAAGCTATTATAATTAAGAGACCTTCACTAAAAAATCTTCCAGAAGCTCCTGTTTCTCTGCATAGCACATGTGATAGGCACAGCTTCATCATTTGGGCATCTGTTATTGCTGTCTTTGTTGTCCTCCTCAGGACACGTCGGGCTCTGATCAGCACAAATGGTGGATAAAGATTTCCCTTCCTTGGGGCTGAAGGACTGGTTGCTTCTTTCAGGCTTCACCAGATCAAACCAGAGATTCAGATGTGGTCCTGTGGGACTAGACAGGAGAGTGAGCTTGCGGTTCTGACTGACTGTCCCAGGAATGACAGCGCTACAGCCAGAGGACAAACGTCTCCTTGTTATCAGCCCAGTCTAACAGACAGCTGGTAACGGACAGATAGACACTGGAGAAACGTCCCTTCAGTTTCCTGTTTGAGTAATGCAATCCTCCCTGCCTGATCCCACACTCACAACATCAGGCTGCACCCAGGCCAGCTTTCGTGTTTCTTTCATGCTTTACTGTTTACATCCTGCCTTCACCATCCACATGTTTCCTATCCCCAGCTCCTGAAGGTAAGTCATGAGCTTTGGCTATTGCACAACACAACCTCTCCAGGGACCTTTGCTATTCTCCTCCAGATGGCTGGGTGGACAATAACCTTCTTTCCACATCCTTTACACTCTCACATTCTGGTGAATTTGACCAAACTGAAAATGAAATACAGATATAATTCCTCGATCTTCTTTATTTTTATTTTCATGGTAGAAACAGTTGGAAAATTCTTGGGAACAAGCTTGTATTGAGTATACAGTATGCCACTGAATTTGCTTGGCAACGTTGCTATGGTGGCACGTTCTCAGGCAGTTGCACTTGGGATGTCAATACTGAGTGGCATGGAAACATATTAGAGAATCAGAGAAAAGTAGAGCTGGAAGGGCTCTTACAAGCTCATCTAATCTTCCTCTCTTGCCTCGAGGCAGAACCAACCCCATTTTCAACAGAGACTTAACCTAAATCAAATCTCAAAACCTTTACACTGATATTTGACATCTCAAGAGAGAAAGTCTTTCATTGGTAAAATTAACGAAAACAGAAAACAGAAAGAAAACCAGAATCTGCAAGCCAGCAGCAAACATGCTTCCAAGAGATCACCCTAAGTAATGAATCTGGCTTTATTAGTTAATAGAATCATATATATGTCACAGAGTGTCCTGATTTGGGAGGGACACACACAGAAGGGAGGAAAAACATCTCCAAGGGAGCAGAATGCTGTCAGGAACAGCTGCTCTTGGGCCACACATGGAAACAGGCAGGAGTTTGTCCCCCACCTTCTGCCAGAACCAGATCTCAGCCCTGGCTGATTATCACCAGAGCTGCCTGTGCCGGTGCCCACCCTCAATAATCCATATCCAGGGGAAGAGGAGGAGGAGTTTTTAGGCTAAACCCCCTTCCTCCAAAGGAAAGGAGACTGCAAAAGCAAAGGTGTTCAGCTGATCTGCAAGTCCTGTGGAGTTTTTATGCTGCGTACACTGGCTGGAACTGCAAGACTGCAAACACTGATGTGAACAAGTTTAGACCACAGCTTTAATTAAAGAAAAACCCCAACCAAAACCCAACAACAACTCCCCCATCACATCTATTTGCAGCTGCACAGCATACTCTGAGCTCTGCAATGCTGGGGAGCAGCTGTGCTTTCAGTGCCCTTCTTCTAAAGAGAACATCATGTTCCGTTCTGCAGGAACTCCGAGGAGCCAGGATTTTGCCCCTGCTAAAACCACATGCATGTAGCCCCCTTCCAGGCTACAACTTTTATGTATCCTGAAATGACTTCCCAGAGCGTTCTTTGAAAACCCTTCCGTTAACATGAATGTCTCAGCCAAGAATGGACTTTTCTGGATCTCGCTCACAGACTGTTACTAAAAACTGCAGCAACACATTTTTCCAGCCTCTAGGAATACTGCATGTGACTGCCTTTTATTTCTGTAAGGACTCTGCCCCAGGATCATTCTTAAAAACTACTTCCAGACTTTGGAAGCATCTCACAAGTAATGTCTTTCCAAAATCCTAATATTAGATTATCCCTGCACACAGTGAGTGAAAACTGAGACCTGTGCAAAAATGCTTACAAACCTGTGCTCAGGAGGATTACAGAAACTATAATGTGATCGAAATCTGATCAACCCAACTTCACCCAAAGTTAACTCTAAATCATACCTAGTGGAAAGTGTCCCTGCCTATGGCAGGGGGTTGGAACAAGACAAACATTAAGATCTGTGATGGTTCTGTGATACCCGTCATTCTCACCAACTCTTACAATTTTCATGTGACTCTTGGAATAGGTAACCAAGCTCCAGCTCAGAATGGAACTGCTCTAAATGTCTCATTTCCACTTGTCCAAACGCTCCTGGAGCTCTGGCAGCCTCGGGGCCGTGCCCAGCACCCTCGGGGGAAAGAACCTTTCCCCAATCTCCAGCCTGAGCCTGCCCTGGCCCAGCTCCAGGCACTCCCTGGCTCCTGTCCCTGTCCCAGGGAGCAGAGAATGGAGCCACCCCTTGGGATGAAGCTCAGACTGTTCCAGGATCAGCAGACAGGTGGAGGCAGAACCTGAGCACAGTGGGAGACCCAACCTGAAGAGTGCAAGCCTGGACTTTACAGGTAATACCAAAGACCACACCAGCAGGCAGGCATGGCAACAAGGAGATGAAACAAGAGCCAAAGGTAGGCTGAGTATCTGGGAAAAAAATTCTGCAAGAGTGAGAATCAATATAAGGAATTAGTCCTCAGGGAAACAGTGGAAGCGCTTTTGCGTGGGTATTTTATGAGAGACTGGGCACACCACCAACAAATGTACTGCAGGAAAGAATCAGACAATGGCAAGGAAATGGATTAAACGTGTTAGCAAGACAATTTCCAGATCCAATTTCTGTGAAGAGAAAACCATGACCTCACCACTGGATTTGTGGTGTTACCATTAAGTACTGCTCCATACGAGCCCCAAGTCCCTCACTAGCATGGGTATGGTCTTAAGACAGACCACACCAAAGACTGAAAGGGATCTGGGAGTGTCTCTTCATTTTTATTTTATTTTCGTATTAATGATGGGTCAATTTATGTCCACAGATTTTGTAAGGCAGAATTCACCAGGGATATTGAGGAGGGGAAAACCGAGACACAGAATAAAGCTTTTGGGGAAAACAAGAGGTCTGAAGTTGATTAAAAGAAAAAAAAAAGCCAGAGGAACATAATATTTGAAGACACGTATGTGGGAGATGCGACTCTTCCAAGGACAGATGGCAGCAATGGAAACACGGAAAATGGCTGGCTGGCCAAACTGCTCTTCTGTGTTTGTCTTATCCTTTCCAGTTCACTCCAGTTCACTGGAGCACAGCAGAAGTGCCAGCAGCTTTTCCTTGTGGAGGGTTCCCACCACTGTAACAAGCACAGAATCCATTTCAGCACCGATCAGGCCTCTCTGAACCACCTGACATCCAAATCACAGCAGCCATTGCAGATGCAGCTGTGGCAGAAACCAAAAGCCAGAGCTTCCCTTTCACTGGTTGACTAATGGGGGCTGGCACAACTATCAAATAAAGAGGTGCTTACCAAAGGGATAAAGTGTTTAGTCCAGGGATGAGCCCTCTGTAAACACACTCTGGTCCATTAAAAACCCCTCCCCTCCTGCAGGAAGGAATCTGAAGCTCCACAGCTCTGGTATTAGAAGAGAATGGTCACAATCCCTCCCATCTCCAGTTCCTTATTTCTCTAATAACCAACTCTATACAGCTGATGGGAGCCTCAACATCAAACCCAGCCCCATCCCACTGAAATGCCAGAAGAGCTGAAAAGCAGCTGAGAACAAAGAAAAAAAATACAGAATTGGATGTTGAGAATGGACAGACTTCTAAATTTGAGCCATTTTTCAGAGGAATAAAGTTTTGATTAGCAGATATTTCAGGAATGCTGAAAGATCAGATTTCATGAATATAAGGCTCTGGGGAAGTTTCCTTTATTTTCTTTTGGCTGTTACATCAGATTAAAAACTCCAGCAATTTCTTTAGTTCTTATGTTTCCAGAAAAAGAACAGACACAAGCACACCAGATTAATCAATTTCTGTGATTAAGCAGAATCTGAACATGGATGGTTCTGGAAAGCTTTGGGAAGCACATGGATTTCCAGTATCCCAGGCACATGGCTCACCACATTTACTGATACCTCTGAGGGATTTGGAGAGATGACTGCTGAGTTCTTGTGGGGGCTGTAAGAGAGTTCAGATCTTGCTCTCCTTTCCATGAATTTCAGCAGTAGTTACTGAGACAGTGGGATAAATCCTGGAATCATTAAGATAGTAGAATCATCAGGTATTAGTTGTAGCATCTACCAATAAACTTCTCTAGGTCATCTGCTCAAAGGCAGAAAAGAGTAAGGCCTCAGTTAAATAAATCTGCTGAAGCCCCTTTTTCTGCCTTTTTTCATTATTTTAATCTGTTGCCCAAAATGATGGAAAAGAAGTCCTCAGCCTTGGAGAAACTGAATGTGTACCTTCCTCTACATTTATTGCTGCTGTTTCTTGAGGAGTTAATAAATATCAAACGAATAGAAGAGCTTTGAGTCTACCACCAGCATGGATTGTCATTTAAATCCTTTCCAATTACAAGAACAATGAGAGCATGTGCCTGGAAAGGACTTCAGGGACCCATATCCTTTTAACAGCCCACAGCTCTTTGGTCAAGGACTCTCCAGGGAATTTGGCAGGTTGGCAGCGCTGGGAACATCAATGTTCCGCACCCGGCCACACTGAGCAGTGGGGCAGGAACATTTCCAGAAATTACAGACAGGCCTAATTCCAAGATGGGGCTTAATCTTCAACAACAACGAGTTAAGTATGAAAAGATCGGGTCTCCATTTTATCTGGGCTGTATTAACCAGAAGTGACTGTGCAACTGTCACCGAGCAAAGAAGGAAAGTCGCACAAAAACCTTTATACAATTTCCATGCCCCACAGATTCCAACGTGCTCCTTAAGGCTCCAGCAAAACACCTCACATCAATCTGCAAAATTTACTTTTAAAGCTTGAAATTAAGAAATACTTGAAAGAAACACAGGTTTGGGGGCACTATTAGGTCAGGCTCAAACCTACCTGATACCCTGCATTAATTGTGTTTTAATGCACTTTATTTCTATCCTGCTCCATATCGCTATCATTAAATTATGTAATGGAGTGATTGAGCAGCTTTGGTGTTGCTGCACTGTTATAGCACCAGAAGGCAGGATGGATGCACTGGGGAAGAAAAGCAACACTTCTGCCAGTCACAGATCAATGAAAGAGGACCTCTGTACTACTCTCATTTCTTTATTCTTCATATTCCTTTATATTTTTTTAATATTCATGAATGCTCCATAATCCAAGGCTGCATTTTATGAATGCTTATAAATTACATAAATATTTCCTGGTGAAGAACCTGGATGAGCTAGCAGGAAATAGATGATATCCATCTTCCAGAGAATGAAATGGAGTTTCCATCTACAGATGGTTCAGTGGCACTTGGGTACCTGCCAGCTCCTTTTTGGCAATAAGAGGACCAGTAAGAATAAATGAAGCTTTAGGAGCACCAGTGTACACCTGCTTATTCCATTATTTTGGCAAGGATGGGTCCAAAACTCCCAAGAAATCTCCTTTCAGATCTCAGTTCACTAACACAGAGCACTTCAGCCGTCATTTCCAGACCACAGGTAGGTCCAGTTCTTTAAAGTCACGCTGACAAAGGCACCGGTGACCAGGGCAGGGTGTCCCTCAGCCTCAAAACAGATCCAGTACATGCATCTACTGAACCATTTCAGCAAAATGCTGGCTAGGAGATAGCTGACACGATTTATCAGCTGGAACAGACTACAACCACCTTAGTACAGCCTCCTGTTGTGCTCCAGTCTCCCACGACATCCTCAGGGAAGCAGAGTCACCAGGACTCTGCCTATCTCCTGCTGGGCAGGGCTATCCAACCACATCCCCATGCGGTTTGGTGCGAGCACAGATGGGAGCTGGAAAGAAAAATGAAGCATATTTGCTTTGCATCCCTCTCTGCCTCGGGGGTTCTGGCAAATCTCCTTGCACATATGGCAGAGTTTGGCTTGCCCATGGTTAAACCTCAGCACCTCCTTGACGAGTGCTGTAACAACAATACAAGGAATGGAAACCAACACCAGAAGAAACAGGAAATGGGGAAAGCGCTCTCAAGGACTTTGCTCTGGAAGCAATTTCCCATTGTTTGCTAAATAGCAACATTTGAATTCATTGATTTGGTTTTAGCCATGGTCCTTTTTTGGCAGGGTACATTGCCTTGTCTCCTCTACTTCGTTTAAGACATCCCTTACAGTTAGTCCTGTTGTCAAGGGACACACACTTCTAGGAAGAGACCCTTCATTTTTGGGTAAAACTCATGCCCTTTTAGACTTGTGCCCTAGACACTTCTCCCCGCTGGCTATACAGATCCTGGGCCGACCAGCCCTGCAGGGCACAGAGCCACAGCAGATGTCAACCTTCACTCCCTCCTAGCAACTTCTCACTCCCTTAATCCAAAAGTACAGTGCCTGGTCTCACTCCTGGCAATGGGAAGAGATGCAGGAGTCAGGGCATCACTCACAGACCCATAAGCACTGCAGTCCTCCTGGGCTGGAGCACCAAGGGGAGGGGTGGCATTTTGACCCCAAAGAGACTAAAAAGTCCCATGAAACAGCACACCACACACACAGCACAGCAGCAGCAGGCCAATACTGAAGCATGTGAACGTTGGCTAGGCACACAACGAGTTGATTCCAAGCTATTTTCCATTCTAGAAAAGGCATAAGTCATTATAAACCAGGCTTACAGAACCCCAACAGCAGGACTGTAATGCCCCTGTGACTTGAAATTGCTCATAATTTTACTAAACTTTATCTCAGCGGATATTTCCTTGATGGAAATTGCAGACTGAATTACTTGAGAAAATTCCTTCATAAGTATTTCTTCCACTTCTGAAACACCTATGTCTTCCATACCCGGATGTGACTTTGCCATTCTCATTAAAATTTCTGAAAATCAGGCCAAGTTGAGAGCCCCAGAAAAACCTTCATTTGCAACTGCTCAGTGAAGAACAGCTAGAAGGTCAAACTTAAATTTCTTTGGGGGCCATAAATTCCTCTTGCAGCCACAGCTATTGCTGTGACAAGGTACTACTGAACAGATCTCCCTCATCCCGCTTGTGCAGTGCATGCCAAAATGCAGGGCTAGACTCGTCCTGTCACTTGTTACCTGAGAGAAGAGACCGACCCACAAGCTCCTGTCAGGGAGTTGTAGAGGGCAACAAGGGAAAAGCAAGGCTTGTCTCCATCCTGCTTTTGGTGCTTTGCACAGACACACCAAGGAGATGTTAGCCATCTTTAGCCAGGAACGATCAACAGGCTCCTGAGGCATCTCAAGATTCTTCCCACAGTCTGCAGGATTCTAGAACTGATTTCTTCTTGTACATAACAGCCACAGACTTTGCCTCAGTACTGGGCTCTTCTAACTTCACCCCACTGTTCCTATGTTGTTCACGTCTACCAGTGATGGAAATGCTGGGAACTAGAAAGGAGACAAAATGACACCTAGCACAGTTTGCATTCCCATCTAAGCAGTTTGCACACGGAAGACAAGGAGCAAACATCCTCCACAACAGGACTCCCAGTAACTCCTTCATGCAGTGATAAAATGGTTCAATTCCCCAGACAGAATCAAAAGATGAGGCAGTTTTACCTGCTCCAAGGGAAAGGGTGGGGGACACGGGCTGAGTCAGGAGACAGAGGTGACTACTCCTTCCTGCCACTTACCCCTTCACCAACACTTTTATCCACGTTGGGTTTACCAGTGACTAAATCAACATATAGCACATCTCCTCAAACTTGGCTTTTTTAGCTTCAAGTGTGAAATTAAAACCATCCTCGAGCAGGCCATCTGTGCAAGGCAGCCTATAGGAAATGGAGCTTGCACAGATGGGACTTATCATACACTCCCTCGTGTCATATCAACACACCAGCTTTGCAAATCTGCCCTAAATAAACCAAAATTGACAACACATTCTGTCTGAGGCCAGCAGGGCTGTGTAAGCCTAGCATGCACTTGGCAGGGGCTGGATTGTTCTCTCCACTTTTAACAAACAACTCCTTCATAAATGGAAAACTTGTGAACGTTCAAGTCTTGTGCTGTGTTCAATGCCTGGAGGATTGTGTTCAGCAAAGACTCCTGGAGGGATCAACTAATTGGCCTTCAAATTCCTAGACATGAAGCTGTAGGTTGCTTAAAAACTAGCAGGACACGACATGGCCTCCTCACAATCCACAGTGGGGACAGACACTGGTCTGGAACATTTTCTAATTCCATTAACTCTTCACCAACAACATAAAAATAACACTTTAAAGATGTTTATTTTCACAAGTTACATTAGGTGAAGAATATAGCTGAACAATATGGCTGAACACATATGGGAACGCTTAAGCAGCAGCTCTATTTTCTGTCCAAGCAGTCTGTAGACAAACACAATAAACTGAAGTTACACACATGACAACTCAGTATACTACATCAAAAAAAAAAGACAAAAAAGTGTGTTTCCATAAAAAACAAACCCTTTTTTTTTTTTTGATAGGAGGAGCATCAGAGAGAGGAAGGAGTAGCTCGAAACAGGCAAGCACAGAAACAGTAAAATACAGTTCAGGAGAATAAGGCACTGAAGAGGAGCCTTCACAAGTCAGATCTCACCTTCACGTGGCCAGAGCCATGTCTCAGACAGTGCCTAAGGTAGAGAACTGCAGCTGTGTCCCCAGCACCTCCCCTGACTCTACTGCAGCCTGGAGTGTAAGATTTCCACATGCCAGGGCTTCTGTACTGGTACAACATGGACTTTGCTGACCTTGCTTCCAAGAATAGATCCAACCACTTCCCTGCAAACTCTCGGCACCAGAGGGTTGCACCAGGTGCCACGCTGTACTCAGCAGGCAAAACAGGGTTTCCTTTTCTTTTTCCTGAACTTCCATTTGATGTCCATACTTTTGGTTATGGAATTAAGGAGAAATGGGGAACAACTGCTTATCTTTTATCTCACACCTTTGTTCAGGCCCAGATGTTCTGCATTTGCCACCTGTCCCAGGATGTGTTCCTGGAGAGGCAGCACCTCCTTTAGCCACAGCTTTCTCATGTGTTTCTCCACGTTTACTGACACAAAGTTAACCTGCTGGTTTGTTTTCCAATGGCACAGGACCAGAGGGTGGGTACTTCTGAGGCTTTAGATCTGACTATGCCAAAGCTTCGAATTCGCTCAGACTTTGTTATTTCTCCATCCATTGCCTCCCTCAGGTCTCCTGAGACTCCCCTGTCATTCTCATGGAAACCACTCTGGGGTATAACAACCATCACTGTGACACCTTTTCTCACCTTTTAACCGGTCACTGGTTTGCTAAAGAACATTCTCTTATCCCCAGGAAAGCAGCTGCTCAAAGATGCTGTGACACAGGACCATGTAAGAAGCTGTTAGAAAATCTGAGGATACCACACACACTGGAACACCCCAATCCAGATGTTTGTCCTTGAAGATTCCTCAAGTGCAACTTCCTTTTACAACAGACATGCTGACTCCTCCACATCCATATAAAATCAAGTGCCAGATCATTCTAATCTATATTATTCTTTTGACAACGCTGCACCACACAAAGCCAGATTTCTGCCTGCTGCTCCCGAAGCTCCCTGGAACTCTCTCGCAAGTTGGCATCATATCAGCCCTGTCTGTTTTCTAATAGGAGTGAGGAGGTTTTAATTGAAAGGTTGCATACAAGTGTTAATTATTCAACAGATCCTCTCCTGACTCCTTCCTAGGCTCTGACATCGTGGTCCCTGCAGGCAGGTATTGCTCACTGTGCTCTTAAATTCTTAAATTAATAGTTGGGTTTGAGATGGGTTCTGGTAGGGAAACCAAGCACAATGCAGATACCTCAGAAACTCAATGTTTCTTTCTGCTCCACCTCCTGATTTTTCACACCCTGGTCTCCATGGCTTTTTTTCAAGCTTTTAGACAAGCTTCTTATTCCCAACATATTTGGAAAAGAACTGTTACTTTTTACACTTTCTGAAAGCCTTTGAAAGTGTCTATTCTTTTCTATCTTCCTCACTTGGCCATGACTTCAGCTTTTATAAGGATGCCCCTGCCTCTTCAGTCTTCCTTCCCTGCTGCTTCACATCAGAACCTCTCTCTCTCACAGCAACTGATGGAGTCGAGGCATTTCCTCTGCAGCACAGAGCCTTTAAATCAGCCTCAGCTCCCTACAAAGGTTTCACCCTTGTCACTGCTCCTTTGAGTTTCTTTTTAACCTGCTGCCTCATTCTGATACATTTTCCCTTTGCAAATCAAGGGATTTCAATTCACTGAAGTTTTTGGCTTGGGTTACTTCTGCAGGATCTGTAAGTGCACTTGTGTTCACTGGCAGTACAATTCTGTACCAAGTTCTGCACAATTCCCAGAAGAAAGTCAAAATTATCTTCCCCTCTCTAGATTCCTTCACCAGATATTTCCCAAGGATGTCATTCTTGGACTGGGGTGCCAGTTTTCTCCCATTTTTTTTTCCTATTTTAAAGCTCCATAGTCCTTATAATTCTATACTTTTCCTATCTCAAAAAGCAGGTATTTCAGCTTACTGCTTGGTTTATCATGATGAGTTTTCTCTGTTTGTTCTACAGAAAATGTAAAAGTTAATTATGCTTCAAGAAAGGTAATTAGCATTTAGCTATTATTCATCATGTAAGTAGAGAATAATTGTTTGCATTGCTTCTTTTTTGTTGTTGTTAATAAATACATAAACGTCCAGAAAGATGAATCCACAGGACAATCCAGTTCTGCTCATACCAAGGAATTTAAAATAATTGCTCTCTTTGGAATTTCAGAATGAAATACATCACTGAATGAAACATTTTCTTTAGAACCTCAAAGAAAAGCAAGAAATGACAGGGCCTTGCAAGCAGTTTATTTTCATTGCTCACTGAAAAATAATTGTGACAGTTGTTTAACCCTCACTCAACTCTTCCTGTTGATGTTGATGCTGATCACGTTTGACACCTCAAACCAGCATGCCAGTAAGAAAATAAGCTATAACTGAAAACTTCTCATTAAGTACGATTTTGTTTTTAAACACCTGTTATGGGAATAACACTGCCTTTAGCTGCAGTGGGAAATGAGAAAGGTAAAGAAAGTGCTGAAGAGCTGAATGCTGGACAGAATGGTACAGATGGCATCTTTATGTCAAAGGCTAAATCCTCACAGAACAAAAGACAAAGTTACTGGAGAGGGAACAAAAAGCATCAGCCCTAATACTGCACACACTGATCAAACATGTCAGCTGACTGTACACAGAGGTATAAATGGGATTTAGGTACCAGTCAATGTTTCAGTGCTACTGTTCCTTCAGCTGAGCCCCGCATTTCCCTGCCCCTGTTCCTGAAGCTGCTGAGGTTACAGAGACTAAGATCCCCTTATCTTACTTGTATTTTCATAGAATCCCCTGAGCTGGAAGGGACGCACAGGGATCATCCAGTCCAGCTCCCGGCCCTGCACAGACCCCCCAACACCCCCACCCTGGGCATCCCTGGCAGCGCTGCCCAAACGCTCCTGGAGCTCTGGCAGCCTCGGGGCCGTGCCCATTCCCTGGGGAGCCTGGGCAGTGCCAGCACCCTCTGGGGGAAGAGCCTTTCCCTGATCTCAGCCTGAGCCTGCCCTGGCCCAGCTCCAGCCGTTCCCTGGCTCCTGTCCCTATCCCAGGGAGCAGAGATTGGAGCTGCCCCTCTTCTTACCCTCACCAGGAAGTTGTAGCTGCAATGAGTCTCCCCTCGGTCTCCTCTTCTCCAGGTTGACCTAAGTAAGAACTACTGCCTGCTCCTCTAAATCACACCAGAGAAGCCACAGAACCTGCCAGGCCCATTGTCCAGCACTGACTCAGCATCGTAAGGAAATCTCTGAGCCTGCAGTTACACATTTTCCAGGGTTTGAGAGTACAATATCCAGTCATGAGAACAGAGAAAGGCAAGCCACACCCCACCACTTTCTACGGCCTCTGTTACTCAAAGGAGTAACAGTAATCCCGGGATAGGCTTTCCATCCCAGCTCTGAGAGTGGCTGCAGGGACACTGCCTGACCCACAGAGCTCTCCTGTTCAGGATTCCAGTATGTTTGAGCTCACACCCTCATTTCCCATGGACCATCAAACCTACCCTGTAGGATAACACATACCAGAGGTGGCAAATTAACATCAAAATAAAGCAATGTACAGGACACCCTGGGAACAGGTTTGAGGGAGAGGGGAAATGCTTTACATCATCTCCCAGAGCAAGCTGAAGGAATTCCTGATGGTCGGGACAAGGGAATTGGTAATGAGAGAGAAATAAATTCTTTCACCTCTAGGTTGAAATCCAAGTCAGGCTGGTAGTAGCCAAGACCCATTAGCTCAACATCTGCTAGCTGTTTGGCAGCGCATGTGAAGCGAGTTATACTCCTCAGTGTCCGCATCCCAGTCCCACTAATTGGCACCACATTGGCAATCTAAACACAGAGGTTAAGGTCTGAGCACACAGCAGGCAGCAACTCCGAGATCAGGCAGCTTCAGTTGTGAGGACACATGTGATAAATTATACTTTTGGTATATGGAACTCCATTTAATTGCCCTGCCATCCTGTTCTGCCCTCAAAATAAAATTGTAAATCCAGGCAAGCCAGCAAACTGTCAGCAGTGCCTTGTCCAGAAAACAGTTCCTGCAGCAGTAACACGAATTATTAGGTCCATTACTAGTCAAAGCAACTTAAACAACTGCTGAGATTTTAAGCAAAATGCTGTACAACATGAAGTTAAGTATGAGCTAAGGTGTTTGGATAAGTTACCAATATCCATAAAAAGAGTATCTTTCCCTCAACTCCAGTTTATAACACAAAAATGCAACACTCACTAAAAAGGCAGTGACAATATAATCTTATAGCTCCCAAATAATAAGCCTCTTTTCTTTCTGTCTTTCCTTCTTCTGCAGCTTTCCAACAGAAAGTGCATAGGACCAAAGCCGATTTGAAAACAAGACCCATTAACTTTTAGAGAATTATTCTTTTTTGCTGCCCCATGGTAAAACGTTTCTGTCTGGGGACAAAAAAAAAAAAAAAAAAAAAAAAGCTGTTAGCTCTTAATACATAGTAATAAAGGAAAATTGATTTTTCATATCATCTGAATATGGCAGCATAAAAAACGTCTGAACTATGAGGGAAGGAAATTCATGTTACAGTTTAGAAACTGTTCCTGATGTTTACACATCACTTCAGTTTAAAGAACTGCTTACGATGGGAACATGATGAAAGCTATTGAGCATGAAGGGAGATGGAAATGGAGCCAAAAGAAGCATCTTTGCCTGAACTTACAAGAAAAGAGAATCAGAGTCAGTTAGTTTGGGAGGGACCTCTGGATTTTTCCAATCCAATCAGCTGCTCAAAGAATGGCCAACTTCAAAATGGGATGAGGTTGCCCAAAGATATTTTAGATGAAAGCACAACACAATACAGTGCCCTGCAAAATCCACCTACAAAGAAATTTTTCTTGAAAGCCAAATCTCCCTTTATTTACCACTGCTCTGGAAATTATTCCATTCTAAATTGTTCTGAGAAGCAACAGGGCTAGTTGCCTGAAGGAACATTGATACACTGCAAAGGAAACAAACCTAATCCAAGTACCCAGTAGTATCAGGGGATGGAGAACTTCAGCTGGTAGAACACAGACTTGAGGACAGGAGACTCTGAGAGAGCTTGGAAAGTCCAGTCCTCCAAGATCTGTGTTTTATCTGACATTGGAGAGGTGTGCTCAGCCTGGGAGAAAAATGCAGCAGTGGCATAAGGCCAGTGAGCATGAAAACAAACCCAACCCCCAGTCTGCATTCCACAGCCACACTCCAAGGAGGGGGTTTTCCTTCTTGTGCAAGGAACGTTTGCACAGTTTACAGCCAGGGGGTTGATTGTCTCTCAGCTGCCTCTTACAGGAACAGCCTGCTGCTTTGGCACAGCTGTGCCAGCGCTGCCTGGCTTTGCCAATGCTGCCTGGCCCTGCCAGCACTGCCTGGACTTTTTATACAGGCAGGTAGTGACAGGACAAGGGGGATGGCTTCACGCTGCCAGAGGGAAGGATTAAATTAGAGATGAGGAAGAAATCCTTCCCTGTGAGGCAGGGAGGCCCTGGCACAGGGCGCCCAGAGCAGCTGTGGCTGCCCCTGGATCCCTGGCAGTGTCCAAGGCCAGGCTGGACGGGGCTTGGAGCAGCCTGGGACAGTGGGAGGTGTCCCTGCCATGGCAGGGGTGGCACTGGATGAGCTTTAAGGTCCCTCCCAACCTAAAGCAGTCTGAAATTCTGTGACTCAAGATGGACCAAGGGATCTGTCTGATAGAGCAAGAGCTCTCCTTCCCCAGAGCTCCAATATCCCTGCCAGGCTATTCCTGCATCTGCTTCTGGCGGCAAGGACACAACCTTCTTTTCCCCTTCACTATTTAAGCCTTTAAGGTGGATCTTTTCTTACTCTCTTCTATACTTTTGAGAAGTAGAATAGGCTCATGCCACATTTTTTAAATGCCAGACCAATTCCTTCTGTTTTAGGACATGTTACTAGCAGCTTCTTTTAAAATCACACCACTGCAAGTGATTCTGTTGACACTTGAGGCAGGAGCTGCTGTGCTGACCTCTGCAAGAGGATTAAAGGGGGCTGTGATGACTGCCAGGAGTCCAGCACAGGCTGGAAGAAACCAGGCTGGCACCCAAACCATCAGTACTGGAACTGCTCTGCCTTTGGCCACATTCAGCCCCCAAGCTGCCAGTTCAGGAGGTGCTGAGGTGCTTCAGCACTAATCGCTCATGCTGCAGGAGTCAGGGGGTGATGGGGCCAAGTAAAGGTTATCATCAAGTGATGCAGTGAGCTGCTTCACTGAGTAGCTCTCACATGCAGCTCTGAACCCTCAGGCAGGTATCAAGGAAGCATTTATACTCAAAATAAATGTTTTCTCACAAAACTAAGCATAGGAATAATACCAAACTCATGAGTTTCCTGAGAGTAATTCCTCTCCATTTAGAAAACAGAAGGGGTCCAAGAAAGAACTTCTCTGCAGGGGACGAAGGCAGGAAGGAAGGAAATGTGAATTACATACACCTCTAGATAAGTTCCCCTTTAAAAAAAAAGGAAGGAAATTAGAATTAACTAAAAAGAGCATGTTTAGCATCACTGCACAAGCTGGGGAAAAAACCTCGGAAATCCTGGCTAAAGATAATGCTGCCTCCTCCTGTCCCTGCCAGGCCTGCCACAGTCACTGCCCCAGGCAGAGGAAAAAGGGCCATTTTTCACCCTTTTATAAGCACCACCACTTCGAAGTTACAAATCAGAGTCACCATTTGCTGATCACCCCTCCCTATGTCATCCTATATTTCTTTGTAATAAGGCTGTTAAAACACATGTGTTTTCACTTTTTTTTATTATTATTAAAAAAGGATAACTCATAACTGAGCAGAGACAAAGGCTCTGTTGATACAACAACATGTGGATTAAATCTGAAAGGAGAAAGAAAGCTGTTCTAATAAACTGACAATCCTGCTCAGAGGCCTTATATCCAGATTAGTGTAATAAATCATGAGGAAAGATTTCTCTTTGGCTGAAACAACCATTTATTTAGGCATGGAACAAGAGTATTTTAAAATTGCTCTGGACATTGTACACAAAAGATTTCCTTTTAGGTCTTTTTTGTTTGTTTGTTTTCTGTTGAGTTTTAAGCATATACCCAAAGTTTTATGTTTGCTATTAAAAATAGTTACTTTTTGGTGCTTAAGCCTCTAACAAAACAGCCAGACAGCACCATTGGGCTCCTACAGAAACAAGAGAAAAAACAAAAAGAAAGGAAAAAGTGGTTCTTGCTCCATTACATCATTACATTAGGCAGAAAACTGCCCCAAATTCAAGCTTTCCCCATTATGCTCCTCTCCTGTGTTTTTGCAGTTGTATTTGTTCCCTTCACCTCTGTTAGCAGGGGCTTTTTCATTCTTTTTAAAGCAGGACACACTCTGCACTATTGCCACCTTCCCCTATCACACACAGTTTGTCCCACAGTGGCTGCTGAACCCAGCACAAGAACCCGCCCTGTCAGAAAGGACCGTGTGGGAGCAGGGGAACAACAGGGAGGGGCTCCAAAGACCCCAGTCACACCACCAGCCTCAAAACTCTGCTCAGAGCCAGCACTGGGCCTCCAGATCCCCCCTGTGCTGTTGGGCAAAAATCAGGGTTTGGCAGAACTTCCTGAGTGCACCACTGGACTGTCACTATAGATGGGAGTAAGAATTGCAACCACGTTTGTTTATAAAAATCCCATTTGTACCTGAAGCTGATTTGATAGCTAAAGCATCTACCAGTTCCCTTTAACACATCGTGCTGTGGGGATGGCATTGGCCAGCTCAGGCAAACTCATCACCACAGAATACAGCTGCTCTTCAAACAATGATAAAAATCCAAACAGCATCATAACAAAACTAAACTTTCAGTTCCACAGAAGTGTTCTGTGAGAAAATTTCTAGGAGATATTACTCAGAACTGGAAGAAACTGTTTCCTACAAGCAGGCTGGAGCTCCTTTTAAGTATGTTCTGTAATGTCCCTGGCTCCTGGATCACCATCATTTTTATGAACATCGTAACAGTGGTAAAACACAAGAGGGATCTGGATATGGGATGGAGGATAACACTAAGGGGGTGAAGATTCTGCCTGAAGCCTCTGCCATTCACAGTGTCAGTCATAATGTCACCTACAGAAATCACAAGACTACAAGAAACACTCTTCAAACCCATTAAAAACCGCAATCCCCAGTCCCACAGATGAAATGCCTTTAAGCTCAGCAACTGTTTTTATCTTTGCCAGAAGAGTCCCTGTGTGTTCCATTCCACCTTAACATCCATATGCCAGCCAGACAAATAAAAAGTTCCTCAGAAATTCCAGCTGATGTAGTCACTGGGAAGCCATCCCAGCCTGTCTTGTCTGCTGCTGTATTCCCAACTCCCTGAAAGAATCCAGGGGCCACACATCAGCCCCGGATCAGCTCTGGCTGCTCTCTGTCCCCCACCCACTCCCTCTGCCCAGAGCAGCTGTGCTACCCTCCAGGAGAGCAGTGGGCGCTGGAAGTGCATAGTGCCAGCTTTGTCCCAGGGCTGCTCTGCCAGGATCCCAGCCCAGACCTGCCTGCAGGGCTTGCACCCTGTGCCATCAGCTGCCCCACAGGCTGCAGGATCTCCCCAAGCGCTGCTTCCCACACACCTGCAGCCACCCACGTGGCTCAGCTCAGCCCCGGCTGCCTCTTCCTGTGCTCTCCCGCAGAGGGATGCTGAAGAACCCCTGAGCAGGAACAGCTCTGCTTTGCTTCTACTCCAGGCAACTCCTCTTTGCCAGAAAGCTACCAAGGGGACAGAAAGTTCTGGTGGGACAGAAAGGGAAAGTGCAAGAGGAGATTAAAAACTAGAAGAGGAAAAAGAAAGCCTGAGTACTTTTTCTTATTATTCTGGTTTGACTGTGGAGAATGAAGTCTCGTGGCCAGCAGAGTTCATGGAACCCTGCAGAGGGATTCAGGACTCCAGAGAACGTGTTGTCTCCTGGTTGGAGCACAGAACCTGTTTTGATAAACACTCCTGTGTCAGCATCTCCTGTCCTTACCCCAGGGACAACAAAGCTGCCCCTTGGAGTACAGCTCCCTGGCAGGACACACATGGCAGTCTGGAAGGCTTCCAGCCAGGAGCTGGTCAGTCAGCTGGGGCTGTCCATAGCTGTCCCTGCCCTGCTCTGTGACCTGTCACATCACCCCCATGCCGTGCCTCCTCTCCCATCCGTGAGAGGCACAGGAGCACCCCAAGGAGCGGTGACAGATCCCAGCTGCCACCTGCACTGCTCCCACAGCGCCGGGAATTCAGAGGCTGAGCGAAGCCATACCTTAAAGCTGAGGTTTGTGCCCTGCAGGGATGGCTCCAGCCGAGGAAGCATGGCCTGTGTTCTGCCAGGCCTCCCCTGGGCGGGGATGAGTCAGTGCTAATTGCTCAGAACGCTGCTGGGTCCCACCGGTTTGGTACGGCTTTGCAAAAGCAAAACAAGGTATGTTTGGCCAAAGGTGAGATTCTCTTTGTGTTTACAGACAATCTGACTCCTGCATATAAAGAATGCTGTTCCTTGGACAAAAAGCTAAAATCATCAGGAAATCAAAAGTAATGCAAATGATCTGGCTCTATAATCTTGCCAGAACAGAAGCACCACCAAAGTGGCTGAACAATAACCATGGTCTTAAATCTGACTTCTCTGACTCCTCTGACTCCTGCTTTGTTCAATATTGTAATTATATTTTAAAAAAATTCTAAACCACTTCAGATTCCAAAGCACATTTATATACATTGATTAATTCCCCCAAGGTAAAAATCATTATCCTCTTTTTGACACAAGGAAAGTGAAAGGAGACACAACAAAGTATTTGTCAAAGGCACAGACAGAACTGGTGGAAGGGCTGGTACTAAAACCCAAGAGTTTCTGAAGCAACTTTTTTTTTATCGGAAGACTTACTTTTTAAAAGACAATAGCAACCAATAAAAAAATTCCAAAATGGATACATATTTAGGATTTGGGCATTTTATGGGATAAAGGCCACGAGAAAAACGTGTTCATTGATTCACATTTGGAAAACTGCAGTGAATTCTCTAATAAATTGTTGCTATGTTCCATATAGAGCACAAGCATGAGATCAGCCCTCAGCACAGGCAGTTTTGCCTTGGATCACCGGTACCCTGGGCAATCCAGCTCCAGGTTCCCACTTTCTGCTCTGGCGGTAAAGGAGGTTTGCACAAGGATTTCTCTGGAGAGTTGGTGGGGAATGTGGCCGCTCGCTCCCTGGGTGATTCCAGAGTGCCCTCTAACGAGACTGCAGCTGCATTTCACACACCCAGGGACACAGGAAAACCCAAAACGAGCCTTGCTTCCGCTTGAAAAGGGGGAAACATGACAGGCACTGACTGGTGACTGCTCCTGCACGAACATTTTATACTGCCCTGCACTGTGCAAGCCCCCGTTGGTAAATACCTCAGTAGGCAGCAGGACTATAGAGAAACATGGGAAAATTTAGTTCTCCTATTCCAAGAGAAGAAAGGATACTGAGTCAGATGACAGTTAACCCAGTACAACATTTTAAGATGAACTGAGTTGTACACAATCTGTAAGGAATTTCTGGGTAACTTTTCAATATATGATGTAGTTAAATCAAACTTCACAAAAATCAGTGAATATCATCAATGAAGTTCACACATCAAAATGGAACCTGCTTGAATATATTCCTCAATACACTGGTGTACCATAAAATACTGACTCTTTGGTCTGCACCAAAGAGTGCTCACACAAGTTGCAGTGGGGAAACAGGACTGGCCACAAGTTCATACAGCAGACACATGGTTTATTGCCCAGTTCCCCTTCACCCACCTATGTAAACCATCCTGCAAACCAAAGAACTTCTTACTGAGAAACAAACCCAACGCTGATCCTCCGAACAGAAATTCACAGTACTAATCTCAGCACCACGTTGTCAGAATGGGGCTGTTCCTTCCCCTGAAAGCTGTACCTACAGCTATGCCAGGAGAGCACAGCTGCTAAGTGTAGGCTCCCAACAGTCACAGCAGCTCCTGTGCAGCTTCTGTCCCCTCCCTCCCCCTGTCCTGCACCAAGACATCCCACTCAGGTATCCCTCAACACCCCAGCTGGGGCAGATGGTGCAAATGATCCTTTTCAAGCTCCTACAAGGCAGAGTGGAAAAGGGCAGACGTTCCTGAAGCTGCACTGCCCCCATCCTGTCAGATGTGTGTCAGAAGCCTCTGAACAGACCCGGGAAACTCAGCACAAGTGGCAAACTCACCCCGAGGGAGGACGGTGATGGCGTCAGCTGCTGGGCTATGTCTGGGGGATCCCACTGCCACCAGGAGCTGTGAGGAAGCAAACAGGCCTGTGAGCACTTGGACACCTGGCAATGCAGCACCTCAGCCCCACGGCCCCCTGCAAACACCTGGCTGAGTGCAGGCTGGGAGAGAGACATGGGGAGGCTTCAAATTCTTCCTTGAACCCGTCTCACATATTGCCAACTTCTCTACTTCTTGCTAAGCATTTTTACTATAATGTTAAGATCACAAGGTGCTCTGAGGGTGCTCCTCTCCCATTTCCTGGGAGCCTGGTCAGTGCCCAGCATGCTCTGGGGAAGAACCTTTTCCTGATATCCAGCCCAGACCTCCACTGGCCCAGCTTCAGCTGTTCCCTGGGTCCTGTCCCTGTCACAGGGAGCAGAGGTCAAAGCTGCCCCTCCACTGCCCCTGGGAGGAGATGCAGATTTCTCTGAGGTCTCCCCTCATATCCTTGGCAGGGCTGGAGATGTAATAACGAGGAAATTATTTAAATGCATGAAATCCGTGTAGAGCTTGGGTCTCTCCTGCCCCGGCTCAGTAACGTGGGACAAGGATCACAGCAATGCCCAGCGCAGTGACCTGCACAAGAGCCAGAGCTCACCTGTGCAGACACACCTGCAGCTCTGCTCCCCCAAAGAGACTCAGGGACAGACCGAGGCACTGGGCACAGAATTTGGCTGCTGTATTATGACAGGAAAAAGAGGCTTTGATGCATTTTTTATGTCAGTCACTAACACAATGAGCAGGGGCAGGTACAGCCTGCAGGAACAGCAACTCCAGAGCAGGACAGCAACAGGAACCACTCCTGAGACGTCAGTTTCAAATCGGTTTCTGTGCTGCTACTGTTCAAATATTTATACAACATAAATTAGACATTTTTTCCCTTTGCTTAATTCTTCCATTACTTCTGTCTATTTTTTCTTCATTAGCAAATTCCTTCTTCACGTTCAGTGTGGCAAGTACAAGGAATACATAATCTCGTCCACGGGATACTGGTCAGAGGAGGCACAGAGCCCTCATGTGTTACAGGTGATCAGACAGAAGCTGAAGGATTTTTAACTGCTCCTGGACTGATCAGATTCCAAAACACTTCATCTTTCTTTACCTTCATTCCCCATCTGTTCCTTGCAGAAGAAACTGCAAGCAGGATTATTCTGTAAGAAGTAGCAACACATGAATTTTTTTTCTGCTACAGAAATGTCTTTGACAGAAGCAGTTGCCTCAACCCTCAGACAGGTCTATTCCTGCTTAGAGCTAGCACCAAGGGCTGTGCCCACAGCAACAGCCCAAGTGAGCAGCAAAGCTGAGACTGAACAAGCTGTAATGACATAAGCAGGGTTTATTGCCTGATTTTCACCTGCAGCCCATCAAGAGGGTTTGCCTCAGGTCTGCCAGCAGGGAGTTCCCAGTTAGCACAGCTGGGAAAAGGACACGCTGCTCCCGACCTCAAACACCTGGATGAGACTCTCACCTGCCAGGCCCAAGGGAAGGCCATTTGGTGACATTGCACCAGCAGGCCTCCACGTGGATTCCAGGAGAACCAAAGACTTTCATCCTCTGGGAAAACAGCCTTCCAGACCTCCAGTATCCCACTTATACACATCTCCTTCTTTCATTTTTCTGCACCAGTTTTTCAGACTTTTATCACTGACATCTGCCACAGTTCCTCCAACACTGGAGGAATTTATCACCCATTCATTCAGGTATGAGAGCATGTGAACCCGCAGGGTGTCCAGCCCCTGGCACACATCCTGTTTCTGTTCCTGTATTTCTCTGTGACCAGCCGTCCCTCCAGTGCCCCTGGTTACCATGGGAGCTGCGTGAGGAGGCTGTCAGAGCACCAAGAACCCCCAGAGAGCTACCAAAAAAATTATTTTTATTTAAAGACAGATTACACAGACTGTGACAGGCAGCTGTCCTGGGCTCCAGCCTTGCTGTGGTATCAAGACCCTCCTGCCCCCTGGACCCAGCCAAGCAGGCAGGCCAGGCCCGGCCACAGCAGCAGCACCGTGTCACTGCCCAGCTCCCCGCGGTGTCAGCGGGACCTCGAACAGCAGAGGTCAGAAACCTGCTTTGGGCTCGGCCAGAGACTGAACCAAGACATGGCAGTGGAGCAGCTGCCTCCCACTCATCCACGTCTTCCATCCAACAACCGAGGCACGGTTTGTCCTCAGGTCATTCCTACACTTTGTATCACAGCACCACCTTTGGTAATTCACCTGTCAGGCTGCACTAGAGTTCAGTTCCTCAGAAAAGGCAACTATGTGGTTCCAAGCACTCATCAGCTGACTTAGACGCTGAAATCCCTTCCCAAGAAGTAACACCAGTGGGGCGAATCTCCTTTCCAAGCACATGTGGTTCAGCCTTTCATTTCTACATTCATTGCATCTGCAGTATCTAATTATACACGACATTTTACTTGCTCATTTTATTATTTACTGCTGCTGACACCACGTTAACAAACTATCCATCGTTTCCTAAACCTCATTTTATCTCTTCATGTGTGGGCAACGCTCGTAGTGCTTCCAGTTCCACTAACTCTTCTTTCCCATTCTCCACAACATTTCAAACCAGTGGCACGGTGTTTAAAACTGAAACGCACCACTTCCACCGCTGCCTGGCGCGGGACTGCCATGGACTTCTCTGGCTTGTTAACTTGTGAGCAACCCACTCAGAGCCCAGTAACGCTGTAATGCCGTCCCGCCGCGCTGCGGAGCTGGAAGGTGTAATCCCTGTCATTCCGACCGTGCTCCCTCCGCCCCGCTCCCCGCACGCACGGGCTCCCCGCCCAGCCCCTCAGCCCGGCCCAGCCCGCTCCGCCCGGGCAGGCCCGGAGCCGCCAAGCGGCTTCACTGCGGCGCGCGCACCCGGAGCGGCCCTGCCGC
>VZRO01002403.1:1586-45374 GCA_013397915.1 Daphoenositta chrysoptera
CTCCTCCTCCTCCTCCTCCTCCTCACCAGTGTTTCTGCTCTCCTGGTGTTCCCTGCCTAGGCAACAGCTGTCCCCTAAGCAGGGCTCCCTCTGCCTTGTCCCCAGCTCTGGAGCCAGCCCTGGGAAGGGGATGCTCCCCAAAGGCTCCCCCTTTCCCAGAAGCTGTTCATGCCCGTTTCTGCCCGCTCGGTTTGGCTGCCAATCCTGCCCCAGGCCGGGGTAACCCTGCCCTGCCAGGGGAAGGAGGCAGGCACGCAGATTGCAGGGAGAGAACGCAGATCCCTCGGTTCCTGGTGCCGAGCTGCCAGCTGACGTTCTCCGGCNCGGCGCCGAGCCCGTGCCCCTCGCTTGGGTGAGGTTTAATTTAACAGCCTCAGATGCACGCACGTCTTTCAGAGCCGGGGACGGTGGTGACTCGAGGAGGGAGCAGAGCTAAATCAGATGTCAAACGCTGATTCCTCCGCACATCTCCAGGGACTGACAGCTGGAGTCACTCTCACCATCTGTCTTCCCGCTGCAGCCCCCAGAGAAGACACACTCTGTTAGCTGTTCCTCCAGCTAACAATGGAGACAGCCAGAGAACAAATGCACTCGTTTCCAGGCCTATGGATTTTCCATTCGGGGATTTCAGGAACACGCTGCGCTGGGGAATGTGTTCTGTTCATCCCAGTAACAGGACACAGCACCTGTGCTTTGCTGTGTTACACGGGCACTGTCTCCTCTCCATCCCCTGCCCAGGGCACCCTTCGGGCACGTGTGTCTGGCCTTTCTGACCCTCAGAGAAAAATCTGTCTGAAAGATTGTATTTATTGTTCCTCGTGCTCTTGTCCTCACCCCAGGCAAGCTTGGAGACCAAATGGGTTGGCCAGAATCTTGGGACACACGATAAAAGCATTTTGTCTCTAGATAGGACACATCTTCACAGGAACGAGTCCAGAATTAATAAACCATCTACCAGCAGCCAAGTGCGTTGTGTTAACTCAGAAGTAATGAGGTCGTGGTGAATCACCGGGAGTCTGGGACGCAGGGGGAGAAACCAGCTCGGAAAAACACTGGATTAGACCAAACCTGGATGCAAACCCTGCTTCCTTCTTCATGACTGAAACCACTCAATAGTTTGTGTTCCTGTCGTTAGAGCTTCGTCTCAAGCTCCCAGGAAAGCAGGAGGGGAAAACCGCAGGTACCGCAGGAACCAGCCCAGCCTGGGAGGATGCAGGAGCTGGCAGAGGGGGTGGGGGGGCTCAGGCAGGTCTGGCCTCTGCCCCCTGGCAAAGGCCCCCGTGGGGACCCCAGGGCCCTGCCCTGGCCCTGCAGGGACCTGTCCCCACCCTGCCCAGGCCGGGGCTGTGGCTGATGCTGCTGTGCCCGATGAACTGGGAGAGAGGGCTGCGAGCTCTGCCAGCCCAACACACCCCAGGGAGCGGGAGGAGGAGGAGGCTGACCTGCTCTCCTGAGGTGTCCCCCTCCATAGCAGCTGTTCCCAAAGGGTTCTTGTTCCTCGCTGGCAGCGCACTCACAAAACGTGGGCAGAGCATCCCTTTGCAGTTTTCCAGGTTATGGGTGTCGGGGGCTTTGGGAAAATGACTCCGTGGTGGGGTGACATCCGAGTCAGAGCTCTCACACTGAGAGGGAGCTGCAGTGGGACAAACCCTTCTCCCCAGCTTTGCATATCCATTTATTATGATTTACAGGCTAGTCCTGTGCCCTGACAGCCTCAGCACCCACCCATTCTTGAATTACCTTTTTCCATGCAGACTCTGGCTTAGACCACCCACGGGAGTGCCAGGGCCTCCTCCTACCCCCTGCCCTCCTTGTCTCAGGGCAGCCACCCCCCTCTGAGGGTCACCCAGCGGTGTGGAAAGCAGCTGGGAGCAAACCCCAGCTCCAAACACTCCTGTGCGTGGCGGGCTCAGCCTCAAACCCCGACCATGGCCCAGCCAGAGCTGGTCTCTGCCCTGCTGTGTCTCTGCCAAACTCTTTCCCAGTCCTTCTTCCCATGCTTGTGTTCTGGCAGGTTTTCCTCATCTTCCTCATCCAGCCACTCCAGATGTCTCTTCCGCAGCCCCCGCAGAGGTGCAAGAATGTCTCTTTGCACAGGCAGGGTGATGCCTCATCTTCCTCCTGTCCTCCCTGCGCGTTCCTGACCTGCACTCCCACCCCAGTATTTTGTTGTGCCATCAGTCCATGATTCCCTCAGGCACTGCCTGCAGCAGGAGCATCATGCCGGGGCTGGTGAAAGCCCCCAGAGGCTGCTGGACAGAGGGTTCCTGAGGGCAGGAACCCTCTGCCTTTGTTCTGGAAATGCTATTTGGCAATCCCAACACCGTGGAGGTTAATCCAGGTTCTTGGGGGTGAAAACCAAGCCAGAAGAAGGGATATATCAGCTCTTCAGGCTGCAAGAGACAGCAAACCCAACGGACCAAGGGTTCAGACATGCCCCACTCAGAGCAGCAATATTTTATTCAGCACTGATTTGCAAGTCTTTGTATCCACAACAATATTGAAATGACTCTGATCTCCAACAACGGCAAAACCAGGCTTAGGTGGGACAGGAGGGAGCACATCTGCTCCCAGCAGCTCAGCTCCCTCAGCATTTCTCACTAGAGCAGGGAACAATTCTGCGAAGTACGAGCTGAAAAGTGACACATCGCCCTCCTTTGTTTTCCCACCCATCAGCTGAAATTTTCCCGTTCCCTAGTTCCTGGAAGGCTCTCTCTGTAATTAACTTTCCAGGAACACGGGAGCCCCACCGTGCTGTGAGTTGCTCGGCAGCAGAGGTGGCTGAGCAGGACAATCCGTGGGAAGCTGCCACGGGAACACCCGGCCTGAGCCTGGTGCTGCCCTCGCCCCGAGGTCTCCCTGGCTGCGTGGACATGGATGGGCTGTGGGGAGAGGGCAGGGGCTGGGCACACCCCGGCCCCGGGGGCTCATCCCCACCGTCAGCCCTGGCAGCTCCTCCATCCCAGGGATTTTGTTCAATCCAGGTGCACTTTTTATTGGATTTTGTTAAATTAAACATATGATCCCATATTATCTGACCCAGCTCTGAAGTCTCCCAGGCCCAGGCAAACTCTGCTGCCTCAGCTTTTCATTTTCATGTTTATTTACTGCCTTTCAGATCGCCTGGGCTGCACGGTGCAGCCTCTGATGAATAAATAACCGGTGCCCTTCCAGGCCAGATTGATTAGATGGATTTAATTAACGAGCCCAGCTCCCCCTGAGGACTATCCCAGCTAAAATACTGGAACCAGCCAGTGTGTTACAGCGCCAGGACCTATTGATTTACAGGAAGATGAACAAGGGATCATTTAGTGACTTCATCGATGCCATAACAAGAGGCTGCGAGGGGTTGGGTCACAGCTGGTTCATCTCAGGGACATTGTTCCTCCCCCCTGCTCAGCCAAGCAGTGCCTGCAAACATCCATCCGTCCTCCCCATCCCAGCTGGATGTGGCCAGAGGGACAGGGAGGCAGAGCAGCCCACTCCATCTCAGTGGGATTGGGCGCACACGGGCGCTGGAAACCACAGGGAAAAAGGCAAAATCCTGAGGAGGGCACGGCGGGGGTTTCTCCACTCCGAGGTCAAACCTGGAGCTCTGCGGGGCAGGGGAAGCAGGGCAGGAGCACGGAGCCCACGCTGGGCTGGGGTGGAGGGAGCTGTGGTGAGCTGCCAGCACCAGCCTGAGCCCCCGTGTGCCCAGGGCCACCTCTCTAAAGGGGACAGGCGTGTGACAGGGCACTCAGCCCGGCTGTGCCCCCCCAGCTCCATGGCAGGCGGCAGCTCCCGCACAGACCTCACCCCGCCCGCCTCCGCAGCACCTCGGAGAAGGTGCCGCATGGGTTTATTAATTAGTCCATTAAATTATTGCAGAAGTAATTGAGACCCACGTGTTCCCTCCCCGCCAGCCGTGACACGGGATGGGGAGCGTGCGGATAATGAGCTGCGGTGGGGGGCACCCGGTGCCGAGCGTGCCGTGCCACCTGCCCTGTCCCTGTTCCTGTCCCTGTTCCTGTCCCCTTGCCACCTGCCCTGTTCCTGTCCCTGTCCCCGTGCCGCCTGCCCTGTCCCTGTTCCTCTCCCTGTCACTGTCCCCTNTGTCCCTGTCCCTGTCCCCGTGCCCCCTGCCCTGTCCCTGTCCCTGTCCCCGTGCCGCCTGCCCTGTCCCTGTCCCCCCGCCGCCTGGCACGGGCGGCTGCCAGGCTCGTCGCGGTGACAATCGTCAGGTTTTAATTAGTCTCCAACACGATTCCTGTCATAAACACTCTGCTGGGGGTTGTTTGTTTTAATTTGATCAGGGACAGGCACAGGGAGGGGGAAGAAGGAAGGTAATTAAATTTGACTAAAAATCTTGGAATGCCATTAAAGCGGATGTCCTCATTTGCATAATCCGCTCCCCGCGGCGCCCTAAACTGCCTCCAGTTTTTTGTGACGGGTTTTCCCCCCAAGAGGACGCTGCCCACCCGCAGAACCTGCCGGCCGAGGGAGGATAGGGATGCGCAGGGCCGGGAGAGTTCAGTGGGGAAAGGGAAAAATTCCTGACTTTCTTTAGCAATTTGGGGGGCTGTGGGTGAAGTACCAACACCCGGGTTAGGTGGGTAAAACATCAGCGCCTGGGTTTGCTCCTCTGCTGGGAATGAGCGCTCCAAAGCTCTCCCGAGGTGCTCCAGGGCAGCCTGGTGGATGCCCGAGTCCCAGCCAAGGGACAGGGGAGCACTGGGGTGCCATGACCTGCCTCCAGATCCCAGCCTCGGGAATGGCAAAGCTCCTGGAGCTGTGGGTTCGGGCCCCTGCACAAGGCCAGCCAAGCAGCAGGTGTTGTGGGGTCAGAGTGGGTCTCTCCTCATTTTGTGGCCTTAAACAGCAACTTCAGCCCTTTGGTACTTCTCTTTCCCTGCTTGTGTTTCCCTGTTTAACATGGAGAAAAATGGTGTTCCTGTGTTCCCTGCGTGGCTGTCCATAGAGCAATTACCTGGTAATTATTTCTGCTCATTGGCAAGTTGTTTCTAATGATGTTTGCTAAAGGTTTGATTATTATTGCAAATGCTGCTTCTACATCTGGAGTTAGGGCTGGGATGCTGGGGAAGTTTCTGGGAAAAGCAGATTTTCCAGGGAGAGGCTGTGCTTTATTGAGATATCTCAGTCGGAACCGGAGACTGTGACGCTGTTTTGTTTGAGAGGAGTTTTTTTGTTATATTGATAAAATAACAAATATGATAAACTCACACCAGGTGACAATCAGGGGTTTGATGATAGACAGTAAAAATCCTGGATAGTTTGGGAAGAAACATGAAATGCCACCAGCTCCTGGCTGGGCTGCAGAGGCAGCAGCACCTCTGGGAGAGCACCCACGGTGGAAATGCCTTTTCTAGAGGGAACAGCGAGAGCAGGGCAGGGCCAGGGCAGCAGGAGCTGCTGGCCTGGCAGCTGTCCCACAGCACACACACCTTCAGCAGGTGATGTGACAAGTTCCTGCCCTAGAAAGCCTCTCATAGCCCCCAGCAGAAACAGGATGTCATAAAAATGAATTGCTCTTGGGAGCAGGATCACGTCTGTCGTGCCCTGGGAGTGCCTGGATGCCGCCCCAGCTCCGGCTGCAGCAGCCACGTGCACCGAGGATGGAGCAGCTGGGGGAGGATGGGATCCCCTCCTGGCCTCTGCAGCCGCAGAGAGGGATCTGCAGGGTGTCGTCATTCCAGTTAAAAATGGTGGGACTGACGCATTGGCTGTCGCTGAAAGGAGAGCTGGAGCATCCTCTGAGCACCTTCCCCAAATATCCTTCCATCCCGTTTTGTAGCTGTGCCACTAAACCATCCCTGCTCCTAAGAAAGTCTTGGTCTCCCACTTCTTTCAGCACCTGGGTCCTCCCCTGGCCACAAGGACTGTCTGACTTCAGTTACCTACAGGATCTGGTCAGATTTGTGCAATCTGTTTCCAGCATGACTCTGCCTGTGTTCCTTTTTTAACTTTCAGAGCCCCAGTTAAAGCAGTGGGATCTCCCATTTGCCCACTTCCATTCTTTTCTGCCTGAAGGATCTTCTACATCTGAGGACAGAAAAGGAATGCAGAGCCCAGTGAGGTGCCTCAGGCTGGGAGCTGCAGATGGATAATCTGTGTTCTGAAGTGGGCTGATCCCTCGGGATTCCTGCTGGGACCACTCACCATCCCACAGGACACATGGCAGGCCCTTCTCCAAGCTGGGTGCGTGATCCCAAGAGGAGCTGTGTCCATCAGGGTGCCCATGTGTTGCTGGCAGGGCCAGGAGCACTGCACAGGTTCACAGCCCTTTCTTTTATGTAAAAATGAATGAGTTTGCCCCAAATCCCTGTCACTGGGGTCAGGCAGTGAGGATGCCTGAATTCCCATCTTGTCCATGACCAGACAATGCCCGTTCCACAAGGATGCTGAAATCAGAGCGCCTGTTTGTGTGACTGCCGGGCCGGGCAGGCAGCGTGGTCTTCATCCAGAGAGGGGAAAAAAGCACCAGGGAAGCCGGGCCTGAGCGGGAACTGAGGGATCATCCCAGTGGCAAACGAAGCAAAAGGCAAAGCTGGCTTGGTTTGCCCAGAGATAACGCTGTCCCGGTGGGAAGGCGCCTGCGCGGCTGTGCTGGAGCGGCGGCTGCCCGGGACGTGACAGCGGAGCTCTGCCACGGAGGTCACACCTTGGAAATCCCGGGATATAAATCTATGCCATGAGGTTGCACAAGCCTTCCCCCAGCCCCTCGGGGTCTGTACTGTAACATTTGCTGGGCTGCACGGCCCAGAGGCTGAAGCCGTGCGGGGAGGCGTCCAAGAGCCCTTCATCATCCTGGGCTTGGGAGGAGATGCAATCCCAGGAGCTGGACAAGGACTGCTGCCAAAGGGAGGGAAATTCTTGGACCACTAACAAAGCTCATGTTGAGAAATACAACCGGAGTGTAAAGATGCTGTGACAGCAGGGAGTGGGTGATTGTACTGGGCATCACTTGTTTCTCCTGGATTTTATTTCTCTCTCTTCATTAGCATTATAATAATATTTTGTATTAATTGCTAAGCTGTTCTTACCTCAACCCACAACGTTTCCCTTTTCTTTCCCATTCTCATCCCCACATGGGGGGTGGTGGGAGTGAGTGGCTGTGGTGCTAAGCTGCTGGCTGGGGTTAAAACCCCGATGTGAGTGCAGGAAGAGAAACCAGTTCACTCCTATCCCCCGAGAAACCGATTCCAGCCCACTGGAAGACGCCAGCATGAAGATACTGCTTAAATCCCCTGGGACAAGAGGGTCTCTCCTGGCTGGGGCTGCTTTAGGACAACAGGAACGTTCTGCCCATGAAGACAGAGAAGTTGCAGAGCCGTGGGGGCAGGGGTGATAAAGTGATGTGTATTTGTGAAGGTGGGTGGGTGAGGGCGGCCAGGCAGGTGTTGTGTAGGTGGTGGGGGCCAGGGAGATTCCACCAGCCAGGCACTGCCTGGGCACTGAGAGCTGTGGTCGAGCAATGCCTTTAGAGATCCTTCTGCCAGGGCTGAGATAACGGCCCAAGGATCCCAGGGATGGGCAAATAGTCAGGCTGGACAAGCATCACTCCCGTGCTGGGGATGGCCCCCACAGCCAGCTGGAATGGCTGCAGCTTCTCTTTGGAAGGAGAGAATGACCATTAATTTTCCCCAGATGCACATTTTCAAGTACCTGTAATGAAAGACAACTGTGCATGTTCCTCCCCGTAATTGGGCTGTTTGCACTCTAAATACAGTACAGCTTCTACCTGACTGGCTAATAAGGAATGATTTTCTCTCCTTTTATCTCTGATTAAGCCAAACTGAGCCTGGCATTGCTGCTCTGTAGTAATTTCCCAAATGCAGAGGTTTGCTGAATTGTAGGGAATGATTTCATAAGGTTTGAAAAGATAATCTGTAATAATGTGCAGGGAAAAAACAAATCTCTGTTAATGAAACTTGGAGGATTTCAGTAAGAAATTGATTTTAAATGTTAGTTTCTGCAAAGCAGCGGTTGGAGGAAAACACTCTTAGATTGATCAGCTGGTGGTGCTGAGCAGAGGCAGATTTGGGAGCGTGGCTGGGGTGAGCCCAAAAGCCCTGGGATGGCTCCAGCCAGCTTTTCAGAGGCTTTGGGGTGTTATTTAGTGCCTGCACCCAGCACAGCATCGTGCAGAGGGGTGGGGAACCTCTTCATTCAATCCACTGGGGACGTGGGACCCGGGGATGGGGACAATGTGAGGCAGGACAGGGTTTGCTGTGGGAGTGGGGGTCCCTGAGAGCTCACACCCTTCCATCAGTGGGATGCCTGGGGGGGTCTGTGGAGTGCTGCCACCCTGCTGGGGCCCTGGAAGATGAGATGCCAGCTTGCCCTCCATCCCAGGATGGGGAGAGCACCTCTCCATCCCAGTGCTGGAGCCCTGGCCATGGGTGGATCTGGGAGGAGCCGGGGCTGCCCCAGTGCCTCTGTCCCCGTCAGAGCTAAAAGCAAGAGCAGTCTCGCTGCTGCCAATGCCACACTTTATCCAAGCTCAGAGAGGGATTTCTTCCTCTCCAGGCTTGAATCTTGGCAGCCTTCATCACCATCATCTTCACCTACTCCAGATTGTTCTATTCCATTCCCATCACTGCTTCCAAAACGGTGGAGAGAGGCATCTGCTCCACGGAATTCACCACCTCAATGTGGTTCTTCTTCATCGGCATCACTGCTGCTGGATGCTCATCTTCCTCCTCAAGCTGTGCTCCCTGCTGCAGGTGGCAATGCCAGGAGAACCCCAAACCCTGGAATGGCCCTGAAGCACAGCTGGATGTGGGAAATGCTGGGTTTGGGTCTCTCCACCCACGAGGGGCAGCCCCAAGGCCGCACATTGCTCAGCCCTGGGCTGCTCCAGTGCTGGGGAAGCCCTGAGCATGGAGATTTCCTCATCAGCCAGCAGATCTTGTTAGTACTTTATTAATTGCACGGATGGGAAGAGCAGCCCCAATCCAAGTCAAACAACTGCTGCAGTTTCATATGATACAAAACAAAAGTCCCTTAAATACAAAATACCCGGCTCTAAGTGAGCATCACCTGGTGCTGAGCTCTGCCACCAGAGTTATATATTAATATTCCACCTGTACAAGTATTTATAGATAGAAAAAAAAGAAACACTTTAAAAAANAGACTAGAGGCTGATTTGTGCTTTTCTTTTTACCAAAAGACAGACAGACAGTTAAGGCCAAACTGACACTGGGGGTCCCCAGCTCATGGGTCGTGTTGCCTTCCAGTTGGAACGACGTCTGGGAATTTGGGTCCCTGCCTGAATGGAGAAACCAGGTCATCTCCTGGGTGCTCACAGCTCCAGTGAACCATTCCTTCATGAAGGGAAGGAAGGTGGGGTGGAAAGGGGAATGGATGTCTCTGCAGGGAGTAGGTGGGGATGGGCCACGTGTAGCTGCCCAAAGAGGGGCGAATCCCAAACTGCCCCTCCTGCCATCCCTCCTCCCCTCTCCGGGTACGGCCCTCAACACTGAGGGCAGCACAAAGGGGCAGCTGGTCTGGGGGGTCTCTCCCCACCTCGATGCCTCTTGCCAGGCACTGCCCCCTCCCACTCAGGCGCAGCTGCTCTGGGGCTCCAGCAATGTCCTGCCCCACACAAGTAAGGGGTCGGCTGGGTGAGGGATGGCCTTGGCTTGGAACAAGCTCCATCCACCCCTCCTCCCATTGACACCCAGTGCAGAGAGAGGGCTTTTAGCCAAGGAAGAGCAAGGCATGGGAGTACAGGGCTGCTTCTTCCATGAATTCAGCACCAATGCTGCAACAGGCTCCATCTGCCCCTCAACGGGGGCTGGCACTTGAGCTGTACCTATGTATCCATAGGCAGCCCCTCCTCCCAGAACAGCAGCCTCTTCCACTACCACGCAGTGACTCCCTGGCTGTCCCCACCGGGTGACACCACGCACACAATCCCCTCCTCGCTGCCCACCCTCCACTTCCCGACCCCACACTGCGACCTGCGGACACGGCCCCATTTTCCCATTTTCCCCGCTCGCTCCTCCCGCCTCACTCCACGCTGCTTCGCCCCTGCCGTTGCTCCTGGCTCGTGTGGGGGCCCCAGCTCCTGCCACAGGCTGCATCCAGGGGTCACCCCATGGCCACTCTTTCCCTCTGCTCCCCCGCCCCTCCTGCGGGACACCACGGCTTCCCCTCTGCGGCCACCCTGCCCCACAGCCCCCGGGCCGTGGGATGGGACTGCCCAGCCCGGGGTGAAAGGACGTTTATAAATATGTGCCTCTGTCTCCCCCTCCACGGGCACTGCCCATGCCGTGCTTCCTGCTGAGAGCCCCAGTCTGGATCCACTGGCAAGTCCACGTCTGACAGGACAGAGCATCTTCCTGGTGCCTCAGATCTTTGTCTCAGGGCCGTTGGGACTCAGGGCTGGGAAAGAGTCTCGAATCCTCGCCAGCTCCATGGCACAGAGGTGCCCGAAGACCCTGTTGTACCACTCGGGAGACCGGCCCCTGGAGAAGGGAAGAGGCAGGAGGGGGTGAGTGAGCAGGAGAGACGCTGGCAGTATCACGGAGCAGCACATCCTGCTGCTCCATCCCCTCCCCGGATGGGATGAGGGTTACCTGAGGTCAGCCCTGCAGATGTGGGTCACCCGGGAGCGGCCCATGGCGCCGGGCTCGATGAGGTACTGGGACGTCAGCACGATGGCCTTGACCCCTCCTTCCACGGGCACCTTGTCGTGCTCCACCGAGAGCGAGCTGAGCAGGCAGGCTCCCCGCGGCAGGTCCGTGCGCCAGCGCCTGCGACAGAGCGGGGGTCACCTCCTGCCCACCGTGTGCCCACGGGGAAAACACACAGCCCGGGGTGGAGGAGATGGGGCTGGAGCAGAGGGGGTGCACAGAACCGAGCCCAGCCCGCGCGCCCGGCCGCCCTCACCGCAGCACCATGCAGTCCCTGCGCGGGTGCGGGGCCATGCTGTCCGTCACGTAGTGGTACACCTCCATGTCCTTGTCCAGCGCCTCCACCACCCTGCTCTGCAGCAGGTCCTCGTCCCACAGGTGACGCTCCCGCAGCACCCGGTGCAGCACCGTGGCAGGAGGGGCCTCGACGTCTGTGGAGACCTTCCACAGGCGCAGAGGGTGCCCGTCCCCAACCTGAGGGGACGAGGTGAGGGTCACACAGACTGTCTGTGCCACAGGACTCCCAGTGCTAACCCCTGAGCAGCTTCACTGGTGGCTCCCACTGCCATAGAGCAGCCCAGTCCCATCTGCTGGCTAGTGAGGGATGGGGTGGGACCTGCTCTGGCTGCTGGAGAGGTCACCCCATGCATATTTCCTGTATGTTCTCAAGCCCCTCCACACAGTGGCATTTACCTTTTTGCAGGAGAGCTCTGTGTTCAGGGGCCCTGGTGTGCTCAGCCACCCCTTGAATTTCTCTGACGACTCTTTGAGCAGGTTCTGGACACTCTGCTCAAAGTAGGAGTGTAAATCCTTGCTCTCCCCCTGGCACACCAAGTCAGCCAGGGGGTGGGGATAGGCGTCTGCAGCCATATAGGAGCTGCTCAGCTGCAGCAAGATGTCATGGGAGACCTGCAAGCCAAAAGCACACGGATGTTCAGCGAGGCAGAGAGATCCTGTGGGGACTTTGTGAGTGCTCCTGCATAGAGAGAGAACCAGAACTCATTCCCCAGAGAGTGGGGAAGATGGACATACAGCCTGAACCATCTCCTGCACCAGGAGATGCAGCTGGGCTTGGCCCTAGGGTGACTGGCTGGTGGCTGCTGTCCCACCGAGGGATGGGTGCCCTCAGCTTGCCCCAGGAGCAGCATCAGCCAGCCAGGTCACACCTCCCGTGGGCAGTGCTGGGCTGGGACAGCACTGCCACCCACCTGGAAGAGCTTCTTGCAGTCAGTGATCATGTGGGAGAGCCCCTGCGTCGCAGCCATGTTCTCATTGAGGTCCTTCTGGTCCGGCTTCCCCATGGTCCCCCTCTTGTGTATGGCCCTATAGATACATATGCCAGGTAGTGCTGGCACCAGTGGGCACCTCCAGACCCCCATGGCTCTCACTGGTGTCACAGAGCAGAGCCAAGAGCCCCCCTCCGTGTCTCAGCATTCCCTGCTGGCCCCCTCCCACAGCGGGCAGGGAAGGGGCGCTGGGGCTCAGCCAGCCCTTACCTGGGCGATGTGCTTTCCTTCTTGGACACGTTGAGGTGGAAGATGGAGGGGGCCAGGCACACAGCCAGGTTCCCAGCCGTCATCTGGTTCTCCTCGGCCGAGGCGATGTCGCTCAGGAAGTAGAGCAGGGTCTGCAGCACCTCCCGGTTCTCGTCGGGCATCAGGATGATGGCGGCCTGCACCGCCTGCAGCCGCTGCTCCTTGGACACGACTGCGGGCGCGGGGCAGCGTCAGCGGGGCGGCCCCACGGCCACCACCCGCCCGCTCCCTCCACCTCCATCCACAGAACAGAGGCTCTGCCTCCCCAAGGAGCCCGAGCTGCCCCAGCCCAGCCCTTACACTGGTAGATCTGCAGGAAGGTGTCGGTCAGCTTGCTGGTGAAGATGGGCTCGGGCAGGTCGCGGAAGTACTGCTTGAGCAGGTCGGCCACGTCGTACGCCGACTGCCCCGAGTAGTTGACGTTGTCGGGGCTGCTCTCGTTCATGTGCCGGAGCGCCTGGATCCGGGACTTCACCCCGGACTTGCGGAAAATGCCAACCTGCCGGGGCAGAGCAGGGCGTGAGCGGGCACCGGCCTGGGTGGGCGCCCGTGGGACAGGCAGTGACACTCCCTCCCCAAAGGGCTCATCCCCGAACCCAGAGGAGACACTGAGTGAGGGATGGCCAAGGGGACACTGCTGGGTTCCCACAGACAATCCCACGCTCCCACTTCAGCACACACCACAAGAGGTGAACAGAAAGACCCCTAAAGCTATTTTTTTCCCCCCAAATCCCAGTGCTGCTGCCCAGCAGCCGCGGCCTCACCTGGTCCAGGCACTGGCTGCGCAAGTAGCGCATGGCCTGCTGGATGCTCTGGGGCAGGGGCTGCCCTGTCCTCTGCACATTGACGATGGGTGGCACCCCAAAAACCATCTTGTCCCGGTAGTCAGGGACTTTACTCCGCTTCATGAACTTGGGAACAGTCCTGCAGAGTGGGACAGAGAGGTATCAGTGCAATGACCAGTGCCCTCAGCACCCCCTCCCAGGGGGAGCAGGACCCTGGGAACACACACATTTCTGCAGTGTTTGCAATACAAGCAAGGCAGCTTCCCAGCAGGAATGGCAGCACCTCCTATTAAGCCAAAATGCTTTGATACTTGGCTATGAAAAGAAACCCCTGTCCCACTCTTATGTTGCTGCAGCACTTTCAATGCCCCATGAACACCTGCAGCCCCCGCAGTGGCAGATGATGCCAGGAGCCCCCTTGGATGCCAGGATGATGCCAGGAGCCTGGGGCTCAGCCCTGGCTCACACTTGCCAGAGCAGACAGCCCTTGGTTTGGCTTTTCCCCCTCCACACCCCGAAGCTGCCCCAGGCTGGGGGTAAAGCACGAGCTGCAGCCCATGGGCCCCATCCTGGTCCCCTCGCCCCAGCTCACCACGTCCAGGCCTGCTTGTGGGGCACGGAGTACTTCTCCATGATGGCAGTGAGCCGGAGCAGGGAGCACTTCTGGAGCAGGTTGAGCTGGGCCGACGACTGGCGGTTGATCTCCAGCGAGGCCGAGTTCAGGCTGGGCCGGTGCGAGTTCTGGAAGCTGTGCCAACGCAGCTTTCTGGGGACACACGGGACATTCCCAGCTAAGGACACCTCCACTGCTCTCTACTCCTTCGTGGTTACTGCCACGTCACCCTCTGGCATCAGCCAAATTGGGTGAGGAAAGCCACAAAACTCGGCAACAGCCGTAGCTCTCCTGGGGAAAGCCCCAGGGAACACTGGCACAGGGGAGGGACGTGCCTCCTGCGTTTACACTTGTTATTAGTTAATGAAAAACCTTTTAATCACGGGTCTGTGCAGGCAGACGGGGCCGGCAGTGGTGCCCGTGCTGGAAGTGCTGGCAGCGGTGGCAGTGGTGTCCTGCGGCCACCAGAGCGCACCAGCGCCCCGCGCTGCGCTCCCCTGCCCGCACCGCGGCTCCAGCAGCACTCCCCTCCCTCCCCTCTGCCTCCCGGGAAGGGACGGTCATCCAGCCCCCCGAGGACCGGAGCCGGCGCCGCTCCCCCGACCCATGGGCTGTGCACCCCTCCCTGCTGCAGCAGCCCCGTCCCTGGCAGTGTTCACGGCCAGGCTGGAAGGGGCTTGGAGCGATCTGGTCTAGTGGCAAGTGTCCCTGTCCATAGCAGGGAGGATGGAACGAGATGGTCTCTACGGTTCCTTCCCACCCAAACCATCTCGGGATTCTGTGATACCTGCAGGGTCTTGTGAGTGATGCTCCCACCCCCGAATCCCGGCGCTCCCGTGTCTCGATCTCCTCAGCCTCGTTGAGGGAGTTGCCAGTGCTATCAAAGTCACTGGCAGAGGTGCCAACATCCGACATGGACTGTTCTTCGAAATGCAGGTTGGAGGGTTCTCCTCCCGAGTCCGACTCCTCCTCATCCTCCTCTTCCTCGCCCCCTTCCTCCCCATCCAGGCCAGGGGAGATGGCTTTACACCAGAGTTCCACCTTCTGCTGCAGTCCCCACATGTGCTGCAGGATGTCGTCGAGGTTCTCGAAGGTGACCTCCCCGTCCTTGCAGAAATCCTCGCCGCTGCCGAACTCCGGCACGTTGTCGTAGACGCTGAGGCGGCTGCCCAGGGAGCTGCAGGAGCCGCGGCGCCGGCGGGCGAAGCCCCTCGGGGAAGACGAGCCCTCCACGCTGCTGCTGCCGCCGCCCCCACCCAGCCCCACGGCAGCGCTCCCCGCGTTCCAGCGGGGCAGGGAGCTGCCGCCCAGGGGACACAAGCTCTCGATGGAGAGGGATTTGGGGAAGGTGCCGGGCTTGTGGTCGCAGGGGATATAGACCAGGCAATCGCCACGGCGAGCCCGGCGCTGGCGCTCGGCAGCAGCCCAGGCCCCGCCGGCGGCAGTGGCCGTGTCGTAGTCCTCCAGGTAGACTCCACTGCGTTTGGGGTCAGAGCTCCCCTTGGCGGGGCCGAGCAGGCGGTTAGTCCTGTACGATACTGAGAAGAAGTGTTTTTTGCTGTGGAAAGAGGCAGGTATCCCTCTTTTAGAGGAGTTGGTCCTGGTGGCTGCAAGGTCCCCGTTACTCTGCAGGGAGCCCCATCCCGGGGGGAGAGTGGCGCTGCTGTGTGGAGCCACCCTCCTGTCTGGGCTGGGTTTCTCCTTGTCCTTCCTCCGCAGGGACTCGATCCGCTTCAGGAAGCTGCGGGACCGTCGCTTCTTCAGCTTCTCCTTAGAGCCCTCTCCCTGCCCCGAGGGCTGCTCCGGCGCAGAACTCTCGCTCTGGCTGCAGCTGGAGGCGTTGGCGGTGGCACGGAGCGGGGACAGGGGCTCGGATGGCGTGGCCGCGGTGCCCAGCATGCCCGTGCCACCCACGCTGCCCACGCTGCCCGTGCTGTGCAGGGACGTGGCCTCGGGGTTGGTGCTGAGGTCCGTGAGGACGCTCTCCCGGCTGGACACCGGGCGCATGGTGCAGCTCAGCGCCTCCGAGCCCTGGGACAGGACATCGGCGGACCCCACCCGGGACCACCTTTTGCTGTCCCTCTGGAAGGCCCACCGGTTGCTGATGGCACACAGGTCTTCCTCCTCAGAGTCTTCATTCTGTGGGAGGTTGAGAACAGGGGATGATCAATCGGCTGGAGCCGAGGAAGGTCAGCACATCCTCCCACCTCAGAGGGGCACAGCCACCAGCACAGCCCCAGGTGGGGAGGAGAGCAGTGTGTTCACTCCCTTAAACCAGCTCAGGACCCCTTCGGCAGCAGAGGCCTCCAGGAGCCACTCTGTGCCCAGGGCAGTCCCGGAGCTCACCAGGACACTGCCCCACCATCGAGCACACGATCCCCTGCACTCCTCAGCCCCTCACCTGCCTCGAGCATCCAGGACTTACCTGTTTACGCTGAAAGTGAACATCCAGCTTCATGGAGGCACAAGTGTTCAGGGTCATCAGCCTCCTGCAAGAAACAGAGCGGCTTTATCCTGGTCCCAGCCCCTGTCCCAGCCCTTCTGCAGTCACAGGGATGGCTTTGGCTTCTTTTAATTTTCCTGCCTCAGAGCCTTGGCTGTGCCTGTCACCTGTCACCCGCTGTTGTGGCTCCACAGGTCAGAGTGACACCCGACTAACAAGGGGACAATGCCAGCAGATGGTAGCCCAAGCAAGGCCATGCCCATGCCAGCTGCTGGGGCCACTGGTTCTGCAACTGGGCAGGGGTGACCTGCTCCAGGCTATTAAAGCAAAATCACCTCAGAGGCTCCCATGCCCCAGACAGGGAATGACTAAAGGACCTGAAAGCTCAGAGAGGGAGGGACAGGCAGAGACCTCCCATCACCTCCTCCCTCCCTGCACCCAGGAAACGGCGCGGGGATCCCCTCCTGCCCAGCACAGCAGCCTCTCTGCCGGGAAATAAGAAACAGACCCTGTTCCCGCCTCTTTCTTCTCTGTTCTGGGTGGGAGGCACCGCGCGGAGCCAGCGCAGGGACACGGGGGTGATGACGTGTCCCGAGAGCCGCGACAGGGCTGAGTCACCCTGGGCAGCAGCGAGTGACACACGGCCTGCCCAGACAGACCATCCCCTCTGGGTGCCAGCTCTGCCCTGCGCTGCCCGAGCCCCCTCCGGCTGCCCCCAGACCGCAGCAGCCGCACCCAGCCCCGGTGCGAACGCCCGGCCGGGCTGCGTTGCTCGGTACCGGGACGACCAGCGTCACACGGAGCAGGAAAACCTGCTGCTTCCCTGGAACCACCCAGCACCGGGATGCTCCCTGAGCTGAAGGACTGAGTTCTCACTGCAGGGGGAGCGACAGCGCTGCAGCGGGCTCTGAGCCCCGCCAGGGTGCAAGGAAGGCCCCACTGAGCCCCCCACCCCATCAGGCACCCCACCGAGCCCACCACGCCACTGGGCACTCTGCAGTGCCCACTGCCCCATCAGCCTGGGCAGCTGCCCTTGTCTGTGGCAGGGACAGCGTCCCCGTGCTGATTCCATGTGCAAGGGGGCAAGGGAGTGTTACCTGCACAGGGATTTGAGGGAATCCTGGTCCAGGAAGCTGTGGTCCTTCTTCACAGCACTGATGTCAAGAGGGAATGATGACTCTGGGGAAAGAAATGACATCAGTGGCACATTCTGAGCCAGTTGCTCCACCAGAGACAAAAGGCAGCAGAGGGCATGGGAGGAGGAGGAGAAACCCAAGTGGCTGGAGAAGAGCTGGAGGTGGTGCATGCCAGGGCCCCTGGGCACGGCTCTTCCCAGGTACATTAGGTGAGGGTGATAAGGTCCCTGAGGGCCTCCAGTCAGTTCCCTGCTCATCCCTGTGCACGCAGGGACAGCTCTGCTGGGATCGAGCATGTGGGACCTGGACCATCAGCCCCAAGGGTCTCAATCCATCTGTTCATGAAGCCATGAAGTGTGATCCCCACGGGAAGGGAAACAGAGGGAAGCACTCGGAGGATGTAGGAAGTTCTGTGAAGAGAGGCTGCAGAAGGGTTGGTTCATTCCCGGGCTCCAGCACCAGCACCGCTCCTCACTGCCCAGCTGTGAGCACTGTCTGAGGCCAGCACCTGGGGCTGGGGGTCCCAGCAGGAACCCGGCCTGTCCCTGCACGTGGGGCCTGCCCCCCAAAATAGGCACTGGCAGCAAACAGGCTGCTCACAGAGCCATGGCCGGGGGGCTGGTGCTGCGGGGGAGGGCCCGCCGAACAATGGCCGTGCCTGGGGCTGCCGGAGCCCCGCTTCCCGCCATTGTCCGGCCGGACGGGGCCGGCTGCAGCCGCCGCTCCCCGCGCCAGCCCCAGCGGGGACCGGCATCCCACCTCTGCTTCCAGCTAAGCACAGCTGGGTCTGAGGCAGCAGCCACCACCATGGCCACCCGGCCACCACCCCGGGCGCCCGGCACAGCAGCTGGGAGTGGGAACACCGGCCAGGGAATGCCCGTGCCCAGGGAGGGACAGGGACATGGTCTGCTCCAGGCAGGGCTCGCTGAGCGCTCAGGAAAGGCAAGGCTGGAGCAGGGCAGGGGTTGTGGGAGTGGGAAGGGACGGAAGGAGGGAGAACAGGCTTGCCCTCCACGTTACCTACACTGGCTCCCACCCACAGCAAACATTCCCTGAACCTCTTCAGAGCTGATGGCTCTCCAAAGCCTGGCTGCCCTTGGCCGGAGCAGCCGCCCCAGGATTCCTCAGAGCCCTGCCTGAAGGGGAAAAGTTCAGGAATGCAGGGAAGTTAACTGGCTGGTTCTCCAGGCCATGGCCAAGAGCTCAAAGTGTTACACACACTCATATAATCAAGTGAACAATCCCCTCTGTCCCCCCTCTCCCTGGAGCTGTGGGCGCTGTCCTTGCAGCCCCCCTTGGAATCTGGATGAGATCCAGGCTCTGAGCAGGTACAGAGCAGGGTCCGTGGCAGGAGGCAGCTCTCACCTTCGTACAGCTGGGCATACTGGGGGAATCCCGCTGCCCGGAGCCAGTCGCACGCTTTCTTGGCTTCGATTTCTGGAAGAAAGCAAAGAACCAGCCTGAGCACCCTGCCAGCAGCAGCAATGCCCCCAGAACGCAGCCCACTCCCCCCAGAGCCCTGACACCGAGCCCACATTCCCTGTGCACAGAGCAGAGGAGATGTGTGGCTGCAGAGCCGGGGCTCCCACCAGCAGCGGGGTCCTGGGCAGACTCAGCTCAGCTGCAGCTCTCTGCCAGGACCGGGCAAAGAGCAGGAGGTGACAGCCATGCCACCTGCATGACAGGGCCACAAGACACAGTTTTACCCTTCTGATTAAACGTTTTGTTTCTGAACCCACCAAACCACACACAGTTCTTGGCCAGGCAGGAGAGGAAGATCTTTCTTTGTAATCACGAGTTCAGAGCTCATCAGAGCTCGAGGCTGATCACTTCTGCAAACATCCCTGAGAAAAGGCTGCCAGAGGAGCCCTTCCTCCCCACCTCCTTCCCACCACCCAGCCCTCCCCACCTTTTCTTTCAAACTGGTGTTTGTCCCAGTGGGCACCAAACCCCTGCTGGGGTTCTTCACCCCTCGCCCAGCTGGTTCCCACCCCTCACTCAGGGATCAGCCATCGCCCAGATGAGCCCATTCAGCAGCCAGCATTTCCTGGGAAATTCCTCCAGTTTACAGAACTTGAGGGAAAACAGCCCAGAGCTCCCGCAGCCACAGCAAGTCGTTGCCAAGTGTCAGCACCCATTGGCCCCATGACATTTCTACTGCTGAGCGTGACAACACTTGACCTCAAGGGTAGAAAATGCCTTGGCAGCCTCAGGGTCTGGTCTGTCCCTCCTGGAGGCACCACCCGGCACAGAGTGGGCTGAGGCCAGACCCACCCAGCACTGGAATACCCCAATTCCATCCCCATCCGCCCACGGCCTCGGCCCAGAGCTCTGGCTACAGTTTGCATTCCCAATTCCAAGCTTACAGCAGTGAAAAAAAAAAGCTCCAAATAAGCAGCTCAATTCAGGACAGGACCTAGCCAAAACCCCGGACCAAATACTTGGCAAGTTTTGGGAAGAAGTTTTGGAATGAGCATCTGGATCAGAGTCCAAACCTCACAGCTGTCATTAGCCGTGCCATGAGTCCTGCCAAAACCCAGGGCTGACCCCTCCTGCCCCCAACAGGGCTCAGACCCAGCAGTCCCAGCAGAGAACTCAACCCTGGAGCTATCCCGGGTCAGCTGGTCCGTGTGGAGCACCACATCCCTCCCAAAGAACCCGACACCCCGTGGGGAGGGCACCCCATGGCTGCATCTGTCCAGCAGGAGGGCACCAAACTGGTGGTCCCTGGGAATGCTCTTTGGCCACGCCAGCTCTGGAAGCAGATCCCTACCACACTCCTGGGGTGGGCAGGACGCAGGGACAGGCATTTCCCACAGCCCCTGCCAACAGACCTGCCAGTTCCCGCTCCTGCTCGACTCTGCTCCCAATGCAAACTCCATGGAGCCAATCCCAGCCAGCGGCTGCAGCTCCGTGTGCCCCCAGCTACGAGCAGAACCACCAAGCTCCCACCTGTGCCACGGATGCTGCCCCAGGGCTGGGTCCGGCGGAGGGCAGCAGGAGCAGGGCCGGGGCAGAGCTTACCCCTGCCCGCAGCGGGGCTCAGCTGGTGCCAGAGCATGGCCGGGCACCCAGCGGGGCCACGCCGGAGCCCGGTGACACCCAGGGTGGCCACGGCCGCCCCGCCAGGCCGGGAGCAGCCGGGAGCAGCCGGGAGCAGCCGGGAGCAGGGCTGCAGCAGGATGCTCCGGCGGGACTGGGCTCGGCCACCGCTCATCCTGGTGGAAACGCGGAGTCAGAGCACGACATTTCCTTCCCTCCGCCGCCTCCCCCACGCAGGGCTGGCGGGGGGCCAGGGCCCCGAACCTCCACCTCTCCTCACCCCTTTGGGAGCCGGGTCTCTGCCTGCTGTGGCAAGTCCTGCATCCCCCCAGAGCCCCTCAAACAGGGAGAAGCCCCCCTAGAGCAGGGAGGGCTTTGACAGCCCAGGCTGAGCCCTCCTCATGTAGAACTGCTGTCCCAGAAAAGGTTTCCAAGTGTCCTGTCCCAGAGGGAGCCAGCAGCCAGCTTCCTCCTCTTCCTGCCCTTCCCATGGACGTGCTTTCCCAGGGAAGTGCAGGAAAGGCCGGGCAGGCAAACACTGCTGCCGTGGGGCATGGCCGGACGCTGGGCACAGGGTCACCCATTCCAGCCGTGTTCCCAGCCCTCCCTGTCACCTCTCGGGAGTCTCACAGGCAGGGCAGGGTGATGGGGCCTGAGCCCAGCACACATCCCTGGCTGCAGCCTCCACTGGGAATCCAGCCTGACCCCAGGGATTGCTGCCCTGGAGACCCTCCAGCTCCCACCCAGCTCAGCCTGAGCCCCAGGCAGCAGCGACAGAGATGGGTTTCCTACATCTCCAGGGTTCTCTGATGTCTAATAGAGGCTCATCAAACACTACACCCACCCTTAGCAGGGCACAAAGAGGGTCTCCTTGCCTCCACCGGTCAGAAAACAATTTCCAGGAGCTTACAGCAACTCAGTATCTTTGAGATCTGTGGTTTAAATGGTGCAGAAACCATCCCATTCAGCTGCATAGCAGGGGGAGCAGGCACAGGGTACTGGCAGAGTCCATGCATCCCTGAGAAACAAGGGGATAAATCCCACCAGCTTCCTGAGTGCAGGCAGGGAAGGTAGACCAGCAGCCCCATTATCCTTCGTACCCCAGAGGAAGCTCTCCATGGGAGATGAGTCCTCAGGAAATGCCTGGACAACCCCACGGAGGAAAGAAACCAGCACCAACGCCCTCAGTGGAAAAAGCTCCCAGGGGTGCACAACCCTATGAGCCCCCAGAGAATCCCCCCCTCCCCAGCAAAGCCCCTGCTCTTGTCTAGCAGCTGTCGAGGCTGGATGGTGTTTCCCAAGGAAAAGGCATCCACAGCTGCTCCCCCACCCCCTGCACCCAGCAAGGGGCAGGGACAGTAACCCAAGTGCCACCATGGTCCATCAGACACGCCCCGAGTGGGTCCAGCTCCCCCCAGCCTGGTCCTCCCCAGCCAGGGAACCCCAAACCCCAGCAAGGGGTGGAAATCAAAAATGAAGGAAGAGAAGAGGCTCCCATTGTGTCAGAAAAAAAGGACGAAAACCAACACTGAAGCGGGGGAAAAAAAAGGACAAAATTCCCTAATCCCCTTCCTGCAGTCGCTGCACTGTGGCATTTCCCTGGGGCAACCCACCGGTGGCTCCAGCAGGAATGGCTCCTGGCTCTGGGGTGTCTGGAGCCTGACAGCTCTCTCTCTCCAGCGATTTTGGTGCTCCATCCACCCCACCCTGGCCTGGAACAGGCACGGACAGGGAAAAGCCTGGGACATTCCATAAAAGCTCTAAAATGAGCAACCTGGAACACCGGAGGCCAGCAGAATTACAGGCGGGGAAGTCACTTCCCAGAACCCCAGCTCTCCACTTTCACTTCAACAATCAAAACTAAGAAGGAGAGGTCCCAGGCCAGGCTCCCAGCTTCCCACAGCAAGGTTCCAAATCCCCATAAAACGTCCCACACAGCCAATTAGTGTGTGAGGAGAAAACCCCGCCACAAAATTGCTCGCACGTTACCTCATGGAAAGCTGGAAGCAGCTGCCTGGCACTGCGGGGGAAGCTTCAACCCCAGCACCAGGGTGAGAAAATTGCTCTTTTTTCTTTCGTTTTGGTGCGATTTTTTTCCATCCTGCCTGAAAATAAAACTGCCTACAGCAGGGACTTTCCTTCCTGGCTGTAAGCAGAAGTTTCTTGCCTGCTTTTTCCAGGAACGACAGAAAGTCCCAACACCTCTCCTGAACCAGGGGGATGTGCCTTCACTGCTGGAGAACACGAGGAGCTGAAGCAGGTGTGCCACGGGAAAGGTGCATCCTACTGATGCCAAAGGTACCGGGCCTGGCATGGCCAGGGACAGAGGGACTGAATCTGCCAGGAGACACCAGAGCTGCCTCCCTGAACGGGGCATCACTCCCACAGCAGCCAGGGGCCACTCCCAGACCCTCTCAGTGGGCTCTGGAGGAAGCCCCCGTGCTGCCCTCCTGGGCACAGCTGGCACTCACTGCCCACCCCGCTGGGCTCCTGGGGTGGGAGGCACTCAGAGCCTCATGCAGCCAGGGGCATCTCCCAGCCACGGGCACCTCCTGCTTCCAGCTCCCAGCTCCTCTCAGCCAAGTGCAGAGGTTCTGGAGCTGCGGGCACAGACATGGACAGGGCACACGGACAGGAACGAGGAATGCTGTTGGATGTTCTCCCAGACACGGCGCGTTTCCATAATTAACCTTCACACAGTAAACAGGTCTCATAAGCGTTGGGAACTGCTCCTTGCTATGTCACCAACCAAATGTCTGCTCCAAGGGCATCGCTCCCTGGGGATGGCACCTGGCAGGGGGGATGGCACCAGAGCCCTCTGCCCCACTCCTGTCCCAGACAGCTGCTGTGTGGCCCAGAACACAAGGGACATCCAGGGGTAAACATGATCCTAGAGGTTGCACGGGAATTGCTGGATGATGTCTGCGAGCACCAGCTGGTACAACCCAGACAGGAACCCCTCTGGCCCCATGAGGCAGGGAGACTGTAGCTGTTGGATGTCTGGATCAGATCTGGATCATAATCCAAGCAGGGTGGGCATGGAGAGCCCCAGCAGCACCGTCACAGCCCCCCAGAGCACTCCCAAGCCTTATCTCTGCCCTGCTCATCCCCTGGCTGGGCACCAGGGCTGTGTGTGACTGCCCTTATCAGCTGGATGTGGCAGCTCTTGTTTCCTCTTCTCAAACGAGTCCAGCAGCAGCCTCAGGTCTGGTTTATTCTGCTCTAAAAGCTCGGCCAGCCCTTTGCACCCGCAGTGTGCAGAGCTGTGTGCTGCACAACGCGGGAACGCAGCCGCCAGGAAACCCAGGCGATGCTGCAGCACCTGCCCAGCCAAAAGCAGCTCCTGCCCTCGCAGGCTGGCACCTGGGAGAGGAGCTGGGCCCAAGCTGCGCAGGGAACACCTCTGCTTCCACAAACATCCCTCAGAACAACTTAAATTCAAGTTTGCAGCCAGTGCTGTCCTTAAAGATTAGCAGAAAGCACTGAAACAGACACATTAGCCACAAATAAATGAGGCTTAGGATCATGGAATCATGGAATGGTTTAAGCTGGGAAAGCCATCTCAGATCGAGTCCAGCACTCCCAAGGCTACCACTAACCCAAGTCCCTTCTTCACACCAACACATCTTGACAGACCCCACAGGGCAGGGGGACAGGGGACAGCCACGCTCAGGAGGGCTCTGGGACATGCTGTCCCATGGACATTGGCAGCAGGACACAGTGGGGTGGCAGAGACCAAGCCAGCATCCCCTGGCACTGCTGGGATGGCTACAGGAGTGTCCTACAGCATATTGCAGGTTCCTGCTCACCCAAGCAGCCCCTCAGAGTCCTGGAGCCCCTCTGGCCTACAGGACACCTCCTGCCAGCAGCTCCAGAGCACTCGGGAGCAGGAGCGCTGTGGCAGCTCGGGGGTTACACGTCCCACTGCTCGGGCTGCAGCTGCAGAGCAGATGTCTGGGGGGAACAGGGGATGGAAAGAGAGAGGAACAGAAACAAAGGGCCAGGAAGGTGAGGACCCTGATCTGTCCTTGCCTTCCCCACCTGCATTTCTGCAGCTGCTCTGACCCCAGAGGAACAACAGAGAGGGCAGGACCGTCCCTCTGTGCCAGGAGCACGCAGCAGCAGCCCCCCATGTCTGAGGGGAAGCCCAGCATGAACATGGGGTTCCATCTCTGAAAAGGCAATGGCAAAGCAAGCTCAGAGCAAAGAGAATCTCTGGCTCCAGCCCACCCTGTGCATCACCCCAAGAAGATCTGTCAGTGCCAGCACAGCCACCTCTGTCATAACCAGGCGTGGGGTGAAGTTCCTGCTTTCTCTTTGGTGTTTGCTGAACCCAGAAAGTGAAATTCAGGAGAGAATCCCAGAATAGTTTGGGTTGGAAGGCACCTTAGAGCTCATCTCATTCTGGCCCTCTGCCATGGGCAGGGACACCTCCCACTTAGCCCAGGTTGCTCCAAGCTCCATCCAACCTGGCCTTGGACACTTCCAGGCACGAGACATCCACAAGGAGCAAGACAAAAACAGCTACTCGGATGCTGAAGAAAATTAATCCATCTTGCCCATCCTGCGGTCCACCCTTTCTAAAATTGCAGTGTTTTCCTGTTGACCATCCCATGGATCTCACACGCACTTTGTTTGGACAAGCGGACGCCGTCGCTCCGAGAGCAGCCAGCGGTGCCAGAGCGTCAGCAGCGCCAGGCACAGCATCCAGCACCCACCACAGGTACCAGCCAGGCTGCACCCCCCCATGAGGAGTGATCACATCTCACATTTCTTTACGTGGACAACAGCAAAAGTCCAGTTTTCACCACCTGGCAGAGCGTTAAAGCCACCGCGCACTGAGGTCAATGTCCGCAGTACTGCACGCCGGCGCTGCTCGCAGCACAGCACTCTCACCCCAGGCTGCACGAGACCCAACACCAGCCACCACCAAAGGCCAAGGAAGGCCAAGTCAAAGGAAAACACCAACAGTTCTGCTTAAAAAAAACGGAACCAGCAGCAGCTCTGGCTCTGCAGGGAGCTCTCAGCTCCAATCACCCACTGGAGCATTTGCATCTCCCATGGATGTGACCTGCTGCAGCTGCTCTCCTGCTTCCCACGCCGAGGAACGACCCCCAGCTCCCACTGCTAAATCCAGGCACTAAAAAAGTTACTTCCTTAATACACAAGGGAATTCCCTCCTAATTTTATGCATTTATTTAGCATAAACACGTGTGTTACCAGAGGAACCCATGGAGCAGAATTCCCTTGTGCTCTTGCTGCAGCTTTTTCCATGTTGTACAGAATCACAAACCCACCCGTTCCTGGCTGAAGAATGCTCAGGCTCCAGAGGCTTTGGTGGGAGCCCTACACGCTCCCAGGGTCAGGGAGCCCAAACCACGGCTGTCACACCCAGCCGGTGGCCACTGCCACAGCCCTGGCACAGGCACAAGCCCTCGAAGGAAGCAACAGGCACTGAACTCCCAGCAGAGGCACGAAGGGTTACTTCAGGGCTCTCTTCTTCCCTTCTTAAAGGCTGCAATACAAAAATACCCCTAAATCAAGTATTTCCCAGCCCTGCACAAGATCCTGCCTCCTTCCCCACCAGCCTCAGCTTTGGTTTATCAACCAGCCCCTGCTTCCCGGGGGAAGCACAGGTGCCTGCATGTGCTCCTTGCTAAACTCCTAAAATCCCATCCCACATCGGAAACATCTGCAAAATTCCAGAGTTTAACCCCAAGGAGTCCTGGACGTGCAGCCGAGCACCGGGCCCCCCTCAGCCCGCGGGAGGTGCGGTCACAGAACGAAGCCCTGTCAGTGCAGGGACCCCTCCGGGCACAGCCACGCAGCGAGGCACGACCCAGACTCGAGATTCAAAAGCAGCCAGGGGACATTTCTCAGGGGGACGCAGGTCTGTGTGCACCGGGACAGGGCTGCCACCAGCTCCCAGGTCTGTCCCATCGGGACCCCCTTCTGCTGCACCCCACACCCACCGGCACCACTCGGGCATCGCTCAGCGCAGCTCCGGGGGCATTCCCACCCCCACCCCACAGCTCCAAACCCCGCTCCCTCCTCTTTCCTCCTCTCCTCCTTCTGAAAACTGCTTTTAAATCAGTGAATTGGTGTCAGCGGGTGATGCCACATCCCAGAGCACGGCTGGCACCAGCACCATGGCACCGCTGGCCACGCCGGCTGCCGCCCTCGCTGCCTGCCCGGAGCGGGAGCCGCGCTCACCCGGAGGGGTTTTGGCACGGCTCGGGAAACAACCGGAGACCGGGAGGAGCTGGCAGGCGGCGCTCCCCGCGCTGCCACCGGCTCGGCTGGCTCTGGCACAAACAACCCCAAATATCGCCCGGGCTGCAGGTCTCTTCAGCGGGGAGCGGAGCGGGGAAGGAAGAGCCCCGGGCGGTGTGACTGAGGCCAGCCCGTGCCCTGTCACTGCCATCGCCCCTCTCGTCCCTGCCCCGCTCAGCCGCACCCCCGGTGCCAGCGCGGTGCCCAGCAGGGCACGGGGCTCCCTGCGCACCCCGCTCCGGGCACTCCAGCGGGAAAAAGGTAAAGGAAACTCTGATTTTCAAGAAAAGATTAAAAAAAACCCCAACAACTTAACAACACGAGCGACACCTCTGAACCCTGCCCTCGCCCCGCTGTGTGAAAGCCAGAGCAAACCGCCCTGCTGCACAGGAAACGCTGCTTCCAAGAAACCTCTAACAAGAAAAAAAGGTCATTTTTGCAGCCTTTCCCACCTCCCCCGAGAGCGTTTGCTGGCTGGAGCCTCCCAATCCAAACAGAGAGCTGGGACACGAGCAGACTCACCATGGCAGGAGCTGTTAATCCCGGCTTTGTTCATTGGAAACCGTGGATTAAATGCAGAGAAAAGTATCGGCATGACCTCCAGCCTCCTTCACGCCCTCCTCGGCCACCCAGCACTGTCCACTGGCGGCAAGAGAGCTTGGCACGGGCACCCCATGGCAGAGCTGCAGCTGCCCCCGCAGGGCTGTGCCGAGCCGAGCCGTGTCCCCGGCGTGTCCCCGGCAGACAGGACATCCCGGCCCCGCGGGGGTGGCAGCGCGGGGCGGGCTCCATCCGCCACCGCTCCCACCCCAACACGGCGCGGGCAGCCGAGACCGTCCTGCCCAGCGCGGGACCCCGGCCCGGCCAGGGGAGCTGCAGCTTCCCATTCCTAAGAAATTCATTCCCATTCCCATTCCTGCCGAGAAATGAGGGTTGAGAAGCGTCCGGCAGGGCGGCATCGCGCCGGCCCCAGGGAGAGGGGCCGGTGGGGAGTTTGACACTGTCCGGCAGTGCACCGGGAGGGAGGAGAGGGGTGGTCACCCCAAAGAGTCAGCCCAAAAACCCCTCTCATCATCAGGCGTCAGCTATTTAAACCATTGGCCGTGAGCCCCAGCTGAGGCTCCTCTCGGCCGGCTGCTGGCAAACAGCAGGGGCTGCCAGCGCGTTCTGTGTGCAAGGGACGGGAAAACTGACAGCCAAGGCTGAGCCACCATAAATCTCCCAGTCGCTCAAAAAGATGGTTCAGGGACAAGAACAGGAGGAGTGCCTGCAATCTGAGATATCCAGACTAAATCACCCAATTCCCTACAAATTTCCGGTTTGTGCTGAGCCCAGTGTGCTCCACCTGCCCTGGGAATGCTTCTTCCCCATGCAGGACTCGGCTCACATCTCAAACCAAAGCAGAGGGGTCAGCAGGGTCCAGGCAAGAAGCTGTGGTTGGCACAGGATTAGTGTCCGCAGTGAAAACCACATTCCCTGTGCCTGCACTTCCCAAACCGGTGCTTTGGCACAAATCGTTCCCAGAATGAGCTGTGAGATCCCCGCAGCTGAGCACTGTCTCAGCTCGCTTCTGATTCCCGGTGTCTCATCCCTATCCAGGGATACAGCATTAGGAAACATCCCGGCTGCCCCTCAGCTCTCGCTGGCAGGTCAGACCCTGCAGACCCAGGGAGACCCCAGCCCGTCAGACCTCGCTGTCCCCACAGGCTGTGGCAGCGATGGAAGCTCAGCCCACTATCATCCCAAAAACACGGGGGGCAGTGAAACCTGCAGACAGCGGGGAAACACAGCAGGGACATCAGGCTTAGGGAGGCCACTGAGTCAAGCAGGAGCACATGGTCTACCTCATTCTCTTTTCCCCTTTCTCCCAACTGGAAGGAGATGTTGTTGGGGCTGGAGTTGAAACTCAAGGCTGCCCATTCTTTATGGAGCTAACAGGAGATGCCAGGACAGCAGGACAACAGCATTTTGAAGAAGTCTTAAAGGACGTCACAGTTTTTCAAAGAGGCAAAGGAACATTTTAAAAAAATACAGAAGTCTCCTTGCCAGGAATGTGGGGAATGTCAGGGAATATTATAAAAGAGGATGCAAATCTGACCTCAAGCAATATTAGAGACTCTTGCACTGGCCTGACAGTCAAGATGCTGAATCCCAATGAAGACCAATCATGGGAATGGCAGTGAGCTTACATGGTCCCATCCATCTGCCTCCCACCAGAGAATCCAGCACAGCCAGGTCTGCCTGTGCCCTTTCCCACAGCCAAGCTCACCCTGCACCCGGGCATGGACCAAAACGTGGCCCTTTACATAAAAAACAGAATTTCTGAGGAGCCAAGGCAAACACAGCCTTGCAGGACACAGCCATGGATAGGGAATGATCCAAGGATGCATGAAGGGATCTGGGCTGCTCCGTGGCCAAAAGACAGTCCCAAATCCAAGACCTTTGCTGTAAGCCAGGTGGAACGCTTCCCAGAGATGGTTCAAACAACTCTTCCTCAGTCTGGTTAATTAAGCGAGCACTTCCCGGCCTTCCGAGGGATTTACAGGCACAGGAGCTCACACCCCTGGCACAGCTATTCCAGCTCTCGGGAAGTTCTGCTGCTGAACACACCAGAGCCGGAGCAGAGGCTGCAGACAGCAGGGTCAGAGCAGAGGAACAGCTCCCGGGGTCAGGCCAAGGGGAGCCCAGGGGTCAGCAGGCAGCAGGAAGCCCCAGCTCCACACACCAACCCCTTGCAGTAGGAAACAGAGGCCAGTTACTGGCAGAGCAGCGCCTTTGGCAGGAACGGGCATGTTTGTTCCAGCTTCCCTTCCATGTGAAAGCCCCTCTGTAAGGAAAAGATTTGTCACAGCAAGAACTGCTTGGGGTTTTCTCATCTGGCCCCGACTGCACAACAGCCTCGCTGGTGCTCACAGCCGGACACTGGGGCTGCTGGTGGGTGACAGATCCCCTCCTGATGGTGAGCTGATGCCAGGGCTGGCAGAGACTCCAGCCTGTGCTCATTGCTTCCCAGGGGTGATACGATGAACACTTTGTCCTAAAGACAGTCATTCTGGAATACCCACTGCAATCACACAGGGAGGAACCTCCCCAGCCAAACCCCTACCACAGTAGCTGTGCACAGCAGGGGAACCATCCCCAGCAGTCAGCGCTGTGTCCTTCAGAATAACGCCCTAAAAGCTCATCTTTTCCCAAGCAAACTTTCCTTTCCAGGCCCAGCAGTGTGCAGCAGTTGCCCCCCTGGTGCTTCTGAGAAAGCCTTTGCCTCAGCAAAGCTCTCCTTCAGTGCTGCTGGCTGACGTGTTTGTGGTCAATCAATCTGCTCACACCCTTCTAGAACTTCCCACATCTATTTTTATGACCACTAAATTCTGACTCAGAAGGGACCCAAAGCCCCAGCACACCTCAGCAACCTCAGCATCATCAAGGACGAGCAGCACCTGCCCCCAGCCCCCACGGCCGCCCCAGCCCCATCCAAGACNTCCAAGACAGCCCGACCTTGCTTTGCCTAAAATCCCCGTTCCCAGTGACGCACGGCTGCTCACCCAACACGGCCTCCCTGAGCCACGGCCATGGCCACACACCACTGCCCTGCCTGGCACACAACAGGTGACACTGACCCATGACCGCCGCACACAAGGACTCGCCGCTCTTCCCGCCGGCTGCTCACCGAGTGTTTCATTCCCACCTGCCCACAGCACTGCGGAGCGTCACAAGGTCCCTCCGGGCTGAGAGCACCCAGCAGGGCTGCAGGAGCTGATCTTTGCTCTCCCCGGTCTCCAGAGTATTCCCAGAGAGAGATGTGAGATAGGGCATCTTCTCCCGCTTCCACTGCAAAACACCCCTGTGCCCATTCCCACCCAGGACCTCGGCTGAGCTGGAGATGAGCTGAAGGGGAGCAGTGCTGGAAAAACAGGGAAAGCACTGACAAAGCCACCGGTGCATCACTCCATGCCACAATGGGCTGAGGAGCCTGGCCAAGAAACACAAATGCTCAATAATCCATGGAACCCGGTCTTACACAACATCCTCCATGCTGCCAGGCCCTTCACGGCTCAGTCCCTGCTCGAGGAGCAGCACTAACCACCTGAGAGCAGGTAAATCCCAGGTGAAGCAGCTGGGCAGCTGACCGGCTCTGCCAGCACAGCCAGAGAACAGCCCAAGGACAGCCAAGATCTCTCTGGGTGCTGGCAGTAAGGAGAGACTGGGATCTCCGAGGATTTGGGTTCTATCCCGAGCCAGCACTGAGCACTCGGGGGACGTGGTCCTGCCAAGGCACGTCCTTAACTCACGGCTTATATTCTTAACTCACAAAGTTTCCTTCTGTCCTTGGAGACCACTGATAAAATATCAGTGAACCTTATCAAACAGCAATCATTGAGACTCCTGACCTTGCTGTCTCTGCCTTCTCCAACCACTGTGGCCAAAGAAAGAGACACAAAACTCAGGCTCCTTCCTCAGGACCCTGCCTGGGGGACCCCAGCCCAACCTCAAAGCAAAAATTGACACTTAAGGCAGGGAGAGAACAGGGGCTAGGGTGGGGACGGCCACGGCACAGCAAAATGAGTTTGCTTTGCTGAGGAGGGCAGGAAGGAAAAGCGTCAAACCACAGAGCTCAGCCAAGGGCCTGGAGCCACTTCCAGCCACAGTTCTACAGAACCTCATTAATGAGCCAACAGCTGCAGCTCCCCGGCCTCTAACAGTGTTCACAGAAACAAAAAATTAATTAAAAAACAATCCCTGCTGCTCAAGCAGGTGGGAAGGCCATGGAGAGCTGGAGAAGAAAGGCACCCTCCCAGCGTGGCTGCAGCGGGACGGCCGTGCCCGAGCTCCGGGGACAGCGTGACCCCCGCCACGGCTTCCTCAGTCGGAGGAAGAGATTTGGGCACACCCAGCTCCTCTCAAAGCAGGATCTGCCGGTGGGGAAGGGCGATCCACCCAAAACTCGCCAGGTCCCAGCCTGCTCCTGCTGCACCTCCCTGTGCCCAGGATCCTGCGGCCGTCCAGAGCCGGCCAGAGCCGCAGCTGCCGGACACTCACCAAGGTCAGGCTGACAGCGGCCGTGTGCCCTCAGGAAAGTGAGGCACAAAGCTGCAGCTCACCAACAAACTCTGCCTGTTACCACTTCTTCAACCCCACACCATATTCCTGCCACCACCACAGGGATCACAGAATCGGAGAATCTTGGAACTCCAGGATGGTTGAGGTTGGAAGGGACCTTTCAGCTCATCCAGTTCCACCCCCTGCCATATGCAGGGATGCCTTCCACCAGACCAGGTTACTCCAAATGTTATCCAATCCGGCCTTGGACACTTCCAGGGATGGGGCAGCCACAGGTTCTCTAGGCAACCTGTGCCAGGGCCTCACCATCCTCACAGGAAAAAAGTTATTCCCAGTGCCTCAGCAGCACCCGAGGGTCACCTCTGAGCCCTCTCTTTGCACTTAAACACTAAAAATAAACCAATTTAAAATTAAAAATGTGTGCTGCTTCTTTTGTGCTGGGAACTGTCCTCACCAACCAGCACCACCTCACTTTATTTACCTCTCTTCCCTACTCCTGCCGTGCAGACACCATCATCCATCAGACCAGCGCTACCTCTGTGCCTGGCGCAGCACACACCGACCCCAGTTTGCAGTTTGCAGGTGATGTTTGCAGCCAGCCGAGCCAGCACCCTGCCAGCTCCTGCCTTTGACCTGAGGCAGCCCCGGGGAGCCCCCAGGTGCTTTCAGAGGCTGCTTGCAGAGCTCCAGTGCTCCCAGTCCCAGCTGGGACCACCGCTCCTCCGGCTGCCGGAGCGGAGCGACACCGCAGCGCTGCCGGGGCCGGGAGCCAAGGCAAAACAATGGGAACCATTTACAGGGCAGGAAGCTGCATCTGCTGGATGAAACGCTATCTTCAAACAAGACGTGTTTGGATAACTCCAGTTTCATAACTCGCCTCTTCCGATGTTAGGAAATCACGGTAATAAAAAGAAAACAAAATGGGGGAGAAGAAATTTGGCACGGGGAACATCGGGGAACAGCTCGAGCCCCGGCACTGCCTGGGGGAGCCCAGCCTGTGGCATCAGGGTCTGGCTGCAGCCCCCGCCCCAGGATCAAGGTCTGATCAAATATCCTCGGGGAAAGAGTTAAATGAATGTTGATGATCTGGTGCGTTACCACGTTGGCTTGTTTGTCTTTTCAATGGAAATCAAAGCCACCCTGGGGGAGGGAAGACAGCTACACCAAGCACAGGATATGGGGTCCAGCAGCTCTTATCTTCATCATCCTAAAGATAATGGAAGGGATGGCCTGAGAGCACCCTCGACACGCCGTGGATGCCAGCTCAGCCTCGCCACAGTGGCAGCAGCGCTGCCGGGGCACACGTGGGACCCCGCAGGACGCTGCTCCTCGCCCTGCTGTGACAGCCACCCCGGCCCACGCCTCCTGCAGCTGCCACCTCCACAATTCGGGACGAGGAGCCAAAAGCTGAGGTCACCCAGCTCGGCTGCAGACCCTCCCCAGCACCCACCTCCTCTCTCCACCCTCCCCAGGCCAAATATAAACTTGCTTACAGGAAATGCCTTAAAGAAAAGGCACCTCCCTGCGTCCCGAAGAATGCCCAGAAAATAAACTGTCTCTGGACATGAAGGAAATGGCTTTTTTTTTTTTTTAAAAATCACATTGCAAAGCAGCTTTAACCCCTTCAGTCCCTGCTGCAAATGAAGCCCCTGTGCGCCTCAGGAAATCTCAACCTGTCTGGACTCTGGACTGGTGACGTGAGAGGAGCCTCTTGCCAGAGGCCACCTGTGGCATTGCCAGATCCTGAAAAAAATGCCACAAAATCCAGAATCCAAACATAACATCTCTGTCTGGCAAGGAAGGTGCAGGACCCTCCGAAGGAGCTCATAGCTTGGGACCCACTCTTGATTTCACGAAGGCGCTGGCTCCGTTCCCAGAGCCATCGGGCAGAGCAGGAACTTGCACAGCTGATGGCATTGCTGGAGGTCCTGCACTGCAGCCGGGGGGGGCAGGGGGCTGCACTTGCGCCCCCCTCCCCAGCCAGACCCTTCCTTCAAGGGCCCTGAGTGGGGTGTGTCAGTCGGCCCCGCTCCGAGGGTCCCTCAGGGGGTGTGCTGGGATCTCTGGCAGATGGAATTGCAGCTCCCCAGCTTTCTGCGGAGGGCAGGGATGGGGAACCCCAGCAATGCAGCCCCCCCCAGCCCCAGCAGCTCCTGCCCTGTGCCAGCCCTGCACTGCAGCTGCTCCAGCCCAGCAGGGACACACACGGAGGCTTAGGAAGCACAAACACTGCCTTCACACCAACGTCCTGACACCAGGCACAAGAAAGCAAAAAGAGAAGAAATCCAGGAAATCCAGGACGAGGAGAAGCAGCTGCCTCAAACAGTCAGTCAAGGACAGACCAAAGCCGACAGCCCAGTGTGGAGAGGAGAGAGCTCACTCTTCCTGGTCCCTCTGCCATGGGACAGGACAATAAATAAATAAATAAATAAGCTCAGTGCCAGGATCTGGCAGTGTTCCCGTGCACTCACAGGTCACAGCCACAGAGAGGGTGATTCCATTCTCTCTCTACAGAGGAGGACACTGAGGCAGGAGCAAGGCCAAGGGCACAGCCAAAGCACTCCCTGTGTCACCAGCCCCCAGCGCCTCCCTAAACGTCCCCTTAATAACCGGGCACTTGGGGCTTTCAGCCTCAGGGGCACGACGTGGTTTGATCCAATTCAGCTGCTGCTGCAGAACGCCTCCAGTGCCTGCTGTGGTTTGGAATTTCTCGGCGCAGCAGCGGCGCTGGAAGAGCAGTGTGGAGGTGTGAGGCCAGGCGTGGGAAAGGGAAGTGTGGGGTCAGCTGCCACTTGGCTGGGAAGCAAACGTCCATCCAGAGCAGCAGCCAGGGCTCGGGGGTCAGCAGGAGATCACCTGCCCGGAGAAGAGAGGCAGCTTCTGCCTTGTCCCTGATTTTTCACTTTGGGAATGCCCATTGTTTTTAGTGGGGGGAGAACCACTGCTTCCTACATCCTTGCTGCTCCCAAGAAAGCGGCACCACAGCTCCCAGGATTTCATCCGAGGAGAAATCACACAGCCACAGTCCATGTGTGGCCCCCAGTGTGTCTGTGCCCAGGGGGCTCATGCCAGTGGCTCTCGCCGTTCAACAGCCATCCTGGGATTTGCTCAGGGAGGTGTCCAGAGGCCATGGGGCAACCCCTCCGCCTGGAAAAACAGAGCTGGAACACCAGCCCTGGCTGCCCAGACATCCTGCTCTTGCCCAATGGCACTGATGAAACGAGGTCAAGTGCACCCTGCGTCACCGCTGTGGGCACTGTCCCACAGCCTTGTGACACCTCTGCCCGCCCCTGCCCAGGGTCAGTTCCAGTTTCAGCAGGAGCAGCAGAGGGATCCGGCTGCCAGCCAACCCCCTGAAACCCCGCAGGGCAAACCCCCACCTGCAGCCCCAGAACCACCCCTGCCCCCAGCCTGGCCCCCTGCCCCAGCCCAGCCTGCAGCACTGGCAGCAAAGCCTTGTCCTCTTCACTCCTTTTCCTTTTTTCTTCCCTTTTCCTTTAAATGCCAGCTGTCTTGTCCTCTCCACCTGCAGGGCAGGAAATCCCCCAGCTCACCCAGGCTGGGGCACACGGGACCCCCCAGGTTCAGCACCAGGATGCCCTGGGAGAAGCCGCCAGCTCCTGTTCCCACTTAAGCAACGGGACCAAGCCTTGGCTGCAGCACCCATGAAAATCCAGATGTTCTCACGGGACCACACCAGAAGCCGGGTGTCCCAGGACTTATCCTGACCTCCCCACCAGCCTCATCTCCCCTGTAGCCCCCGGCCTGTGACACTGCACCCGTGCTGGGACTCCGTGTGCCTCGGGTGCGATGGGATAAGAACTGGCTGAGCCCCTGGGGAAGGTGCCCCGAGCTGTTGAAGCTGTTCCAGCACCGGCCGTTAACGCTGACTCTGCCCGTAACTGGCACGGGTGACAAGTGCCCGGTGCTGATAAGGGCTCTGCAAACAGCCGGGCCAGCGCCCACGTGGCACGGGGACCTGTCAATGATTAACCCAGCAGCCGCAGGGGACAGCAGCAGCCTGGGGACACGGCCACCCATGGGTGTCACAGCACGCAGAGACACATGGGGACACACATGGGGCACACATGGGGACGGACTAGGAGCCACATCCCGTGGGATCAGGGTCAGCACCTCGGGGGGAGCATCGGGCAGGAGGAGACGAGCACGGAATGGGGCAGAGTGAGGCCAGCACAGCTCCGCACTGACAGCGCTCCCCATGCAGAACGTGCAGGTAACGCGCCCAGTGAATCAGAAAGCAAACAATGAAGATCCAGAAGCCATCACCTTCCCGCACCAGGAAAGTGTCCTCTTACTGGAAATGCAGGGACAGACCCTGGCTCTTTAAATCCCCACGCCCAGCCCCGCAGCCTGGAAAGGCTCGCCTGTTGCCCAGGTGCCTCTCCAAACGGCAGGAACCCAAGGGCCGCTGCAGCTCAATCATTAACCCAGCGGAGACCCCCGGCCTCGCTGGAATGTGCTGCCACCGCCGGTCCCCTCCGCAGCTCCGCTCAAAGGTTCACAGGAGCTCCTCTGCCCTGGCCACCAGCCCCTGGAGGCTCCGGCCGCTTTCCAGCACCGCTTTCCTCCAGTGCTAAATCCCACCGATCACCTCTGTCACACGTCCCAGCAGGGCTGGAACAGCACGTGCAAGAAGGGAAGTTGAGAAACAAGAAACCCCAACTTCCAGGGAGACATTTCTGTGCTCAGATCACCTGGGACATGGTTTGGGGAGCTGTGACTCCCCGTGGCTCCTCTCGCCTTGGAGGTCCCTTGCTGCTGCAGCAGGACTGGCATGGGCACAGTGTGGGATGGGAAGATTGGCAGGAACAGCAGCATCCCAGCTTTTACAGCGCTCACGCCACTTCTAAAGTTTTTTCTATGCACAAAACCAGGTCAGCTTTCATCCCTGGGCTCTGTCAATCCTTGTCACCAAACCCAATGGGCAGAGGGATGGAGCAGCATCTCTGCTATGGGGCTGGGGGGAGGGAAGGAGACCCCTGTGTTAGGGGATGCTCTGCTGGGCCAGGGAGATGAGCCCTGGCACGGGGCAGGAGTCCCACCACACACAGCACCCCCACCTCCCCACGCATCAGGGCCAAAGCGACTGCTAGAAAGCACTCCCTTCCCCACAGCCCTGCTGCCAGCACGCTGCCTGAATTCGGGGATTAAACTCCCGCCGACACCAAACACAAAAGCCCTTCCAAAGCCACACCGAGGGCAAAGGCAAATCCCAAACCCCTGCAACAGGCAAACTGTCTCAGGCTTTTCATGGGGTGATCCCTTGAAGGAAGGAGACTTGGTTCTCCTCTCCACTGGCAGTGATTTACCCTCGGCACCGCCTGCTCCCCTCAGTGCCAGCCAACTTCCCAGCTTGGTCCTTCTGCCCAAAGTCACGCAGCAACCTCAGCACACCCTCGGGGAAAGGGCGACCTTTCGTTCCTCCACTCACTTCAACTGACTTTGGGAACCTTCAAATCTTTTTGAAATTAGTACAAAACCAAAGGGAAGTACTGACGTGCCCTTGGGCACAACCACATTTTGTTCTCTTACGAAACTGAAGCACTGGCAGCCTGTCCTGTGAACACACACCGGGGTTTGGGCAGTGGAGGCGATGCAGACAAGGAATGCTCAACAGAAGCACAGCTGGATTTATGCAGTCAGTCTTTTATCAGAACAGGATTTCTTGGAGGAAGTGCAAGCACATGGCACGAACGTGAGCTGCTCCTCAGGAGCAGCTCTGATACCTGCTCTGTGCTGGGACCTTGTGTTTTGCCACACAAGGAAAATACTGACAAGCTTTCAGGATAAAGGAGCTGATTGTTCCCCTGCAAGAATGGAGGGAGACTGATGGGATCCGAGCTGATCCGTGGCCCCTGCTCATGTTGGCACACACGTGCTGAGAGTGGCAAGGGGTGGCTGCACAGCCACCTCCCCAGCTGGGCTTTGGTGAGAATGCAAACAGAAAAAGGCACAGCCATTGATAAGAGTTCACGTATGCAAGTGGGAAAGAGTGTGGATTTCTGCCAAAAACTCACGATATGTACTCCAACACCCAGGGACTGTACAAAGGTCTTTAAGTAGAAGAGGCTCTTCTGCCCTCGGCACACGGAGCGTTTCAGAACACAAACCACAATCCAAACGCACAAAGAGCTGGTGTTTGAGCTCGGCACGATCAAACAGCCCCTGAGGAAGCAGCCTCTCACCTTGGCAGCACGCTGCTCCAGAGCAGTGCTGGGTCACAATGTGACAAATGACGCACGGCAAACCCATCCGACCCTACCAACGACAAAGGGCTCCAAAGGAGCCAATCCGCTGGAAACGTGTCCGTGGCGCTGAAAGCCAGGACACAGAGCCCAGCCTCCCCCTCTGCGGTGAGAGGGCCTGGAGTCGCCTGACATCAGCGCGGTTTCTCCAAGAACTCACTGACTCTCTGAATCAGATGGCAAAACCGTGTTTTCCCAGCCACTGGGTTTGTTGCCACTAATCCCAGGCAGAGGAGGTGAGGAGGAGCGCTGGGAAAGCCCAGGGGTCCCAAAGCCCACATCCCATCACAGCCCTCCTGAGCCCTGCCGGCAGCGCCCGGGTCAGCGCGGCGGAGCCGGGAGCGGAACGTGCCAAACCCGAACCCGGCCGCTCCAATGGCAGCGGCGGATTCTCGCCCTGCACACAGCCCGGGAATGACAGAGGGGGATCCAGTTACTGCACGAGGCTGTCAGGAGCTGTGTACAGCTCCAAGCTGCTCATCCTCCCCGGCTGCAGAACAGCCACCGCGTCCATCCCGACACGGGCAGCGGTGCCGGAGCACACACATCCCATCTGGCGGCATCCTGGTGCTGCTGGAGCCGGCGGGGCTGAGCAGCGTTCCTGGAGCCACAGGAGTCATTCAGGTTAGAAAAACCCGCCGAGACCACCGAGCCCAACTGCTCCCCCAGCATTGCCAAAGCCACCACTCACCCGCGTCCCCGAGTGCCACATGTACACAGCTGTTAAATCCCTCCGGGGACAGTGACTCCACCACTACCTTGGGCAACCTCTGCCTGGGCTGGACAGTCCTTTCAGGGAAGAAATTGTTCCTGATATCCAATTAAACCTCCCCTGGCACAACTTGAGGCCACTGTATCTGTCCGTCACCTCCTGTCTACTTACTCCATTCCACGCAGAGCTGTAAGTGATTTCAGGAAGGGATTCTGCCACGCTCGTGCAACATTCAGAGCGCAGCCCAGCCCGAGCCAAGGAGCAAAGCCACGAGGTTCAGCAGATCGCTGGATGCTCTCTCCCGAAACCCACCTCCTGCTCTCCCCTCACTGCCCGCACCTAACCGCAGGTTCCCGATTTACCTTCAGGCTATGCCCCGTCCAGCCGCGCTCTCGGGGGAACCTGTCGAGGGAGGGGGAGGAGAGCGGGGTCTGCAGGAGGATGGAGGGTGCAGAGGGGGACCGCGGGTGCCCGGGCCGCCGCGGGCAGCGGGCGGGCTCGGGCAGTGCCAGCCGGCGCTCCGGCTGTTGTCGGTGTGAGCGCGGCCGCGGCAGGTGCGGGGCTGAGCTGCGGGCACCGCCCGGGATCCGCCCCCAGCCCCGGGATCCGCCCCGGCACCGCCCCGGCACCGCCCCGCGCCCGCAGCCGCCGGCCCCGCGCTGGAGGAGAGCGGGCTCCTGGTACTGCACCGGCCCCTGCCGCGACACAGGGGGACGTGGAGATGCTCCCAGGGCTGGAACCCCTCTGCCATGGAGCCGGGCTGGGAGAGCTGGGGGTGCTCACCTGGAGAAGAGAAGGCTACAGAGAGACCTCAGAGCCCCTCCCAGGGGCTCCAGGAGAGCTGGAGAGGGACTGGGGACAAGGGATGGAGAGACAGAACAAGNAAGAGAAGGGTTAGGTGGGATGTTGGGGTGAAATTCTTCCCCGTGAGGGTGGTGAGGCACTGGCACAGGGTGCCTGGTGAAGCTGTGGCTGCCCCCTCCCTGGAAGTGTCCCAGGCCAGGTTGGACGGGGCTTGGAGCAACCTGGGATAATGGAAGGTGTCCCTCCATGGCAGAGGTTGGAGTGAGATGAACTTTAAGGTCCCTTCCCACCCAAACCATTCTGTGATTCTGTGCCACACGTCAAACCCAGCACAACCCCAGACCCCATCCATGTCCTGCACTGCCCCAGGCCCCCGTGCCCCTCCAGCTCAGCCATCGCCCTCCCTCCACTCCCAGACCGGCAGCAGCAACCGCAGGGCCTGGGCTGGCCCGCGGGCCAGGGCGGGACTGCAGGATGGGGACACCAACAGCTGCCACCTCCCTGCACGGCCGAGCAGCCACCGGGATCCCTCAGGCTGTTCCCCCCACAAAGAGGCACCCCAGGACAATTTCTGGAGAGACACCTGGCTGTCCCCAGCTCTCCCTGTCTGTCAGACCCAGCGGATGGACAGCTGGGGTGGAAGCCACAAGAAGGCATTGAGAGGAGCAGTGGGGCTGCTCTCAGGGACTCTTGTCCCCAAAAATCCCCTTGCACTGCTCTGTAGTTACTATTCCAACAGCACAGCGTGAGGAGGACCTTCTTCATGGCATACACACCTCACAGCCTGGCTCTGGACCACAGACTCCTGTCACACCAGAGGGGCACAGCCACAGGTGATTTACAGGAAGATGAGGGAGAAGAGGGCGGACGGGGTTCAGAATAAAGGGCTACGAGGGAAAAACAGTGCTTAAAATGGACTTGAAGGAGGATTTTTTTGTGAGCAATGAGAGGTGAAGGGGCTGGAGGTCAGGAAGCACCAGCCCGAGCATGGAGGGAGAGGCAGAGGAGGCAGAGGGTGAGATGGAGGCCGGCAGCGATCTGGGATGGGAAGACCAGAAACGCAGGAGAGAGACCAGGTACATTGCAGGGATGCCAGAAACCAGCTTTCCTCTGGAAATCACTGCTTGGAGTGAGCCCAAGCTCCCAACATGGGAGAATCAAGTTAAAAAACAGGATTTTTCCCCATTGTTTTCATAGTCTGAGAGGCACATCTCCTTCCTTCCTTCCCAAGCTCCTGTCTCTCCTCCCACCAAGCTCCCTCCCGCCTCTGCCCTGCCGCAGCCCCCCTGCCCCGGCCCTCACCACGGAGGGAAGGGACTCCAGCACAGGCTGCTCAATGCAGCCCTTGTTGGCTACAAAGTCCTCCCGCAGCTTTGTGCGTGAGAGCCCCTCACCAGCTGGAGCCCAGGGGCGGGCAGGGGGTGCCAGGGGGGTGACAGCAGGCAGCCGGTGTCCCCCCGGGGTCAGCCCCAGCGAGGGGAGCAGCTGTCGATCGGGGGGATCACTGGAAGGTCATTTAAGCGACGAGTGAAGGGCTGTGAGCACCCGCGGGCAGAGGAGGGGGCAGGGGGATCCGGGGGGATCCCAGCCGAGCCTTGACCCCCACAAGTCCCAACACCTCCAGAGTGCAGCTCCCCGGCTCATGGGAAGGGCACAAAAAGGGACAGAGGGCGAGCAAAGCCTCTGGGAACACGATGGGTGCGGAGCCTTGGCGTGCGGCCCGAGCGCCCAGCCCGGGGGACAGCGGGGATGGATGTGTCACCCGGGTGGTCCCAGCACGGTGACGGCCCCTGGAAAAGCGCCGGGCTCGGAGATTTCAGGCATTTTTCCTGCGTGAAGCAGGAACAGGGAGGGTGTGGAGGCAGGAGCAGGAAATCTCGCGGCCACGCTGAGCTGGAAGGAGGCGGAGGCGGGGGCAGCGCGGGGCGGCCGCTCCCACGCGGGGCCGGGGCTCCCCACGCGTGACCCCCGCGGGACACGGCACCCTCTGCTGACCCCCGCAACACCCCCGACAGACGAACCCCGGGAAGAGTCACAGCAAGGAAACGGCGTAAAAAAAGCGACAAAAAGACTACTCCGAGTCCACGGGAAACGCGCCTTTGCTCCAGATGAGAACCCCCCGCAGAAGTGCCCAGCTCCCCGGCGGGCACATCCTGCACCGCCATGGCTATTTCGCTGCTGCTCTTTTCCAACAACCAAAATAAACGGGGCAAAATCAGGTTACAGTTTTCTTTCAGGTGTATAAATACACACAGAGACCAGAGAGGCACCCGTGGGCGATGGGGTCTGGGGCACGTGTGTCACACGCAGCTGCCAGGGGACTCCTGCTCTGCTCATGCCCTGTCCATGGCTCCTACTCACCCACTGCTGTGGGTGGAGAACAGGAGAAACTCGTGTTATTTTCACACGAAGGGTGTAACCCCCTGGCAGAGCTGGCTCAGCCTGTACTGGCGCCCTTGCCCACCTTGGGATGCCCCATTTATCTCCCTGTCCAGCGGCCCTAGTGCAGAACACTTGTTGGCTTTTCCCAATCCCCAGCCCTAAAAGCAGCACCCAGGTGCTGCCACCACCCCACTGCAGCCCTTCCAACCACTGGGTACCCAGCAAATCCCACAAGGAGCCCCAGGCCCACGGGGCATCCCCAACACCCCTGAAAACGGTGAATCTGCAGCGCAGAGAGCCCAGAAACCACCTCTGCCCCATCCACCTGGAGCTTCCAGGACCACTGGGATGTTTCAGCGCTGGCCTCAGCACTGAGCCTCACACCAGAGGGAGGTGAGCAAACCAGCTCCAGCCAAGAGGACGAGGATGGCTTCAATATCTTTCATGAGAGGAAAATCAGGGGAAAGAGGTTGACTGGCACACCCGAAATGGCAGCTGGAGCCGTGTTGCCAGCTGCACGAATACAGCAGGCAGGATCTCACCAGTGCCGAATTCCCCGGCTTCCAGAGGAGGAGGGCGAGAGGGAGGAAAAGAGAAGCTCAGAGACACACACACAACAGCATCATTCATGGGAGCCGGGTTTGTGCAACAAGGGTCCTGTGTCTGGCTCAGAGCTCCAGGCAATTAAAACAGCAGCCACAGATCTAGGAGAAACAGCAGGAATTTATCCAAGGAATCCGGATTATGTGGCCACTGCTAAAGCAGAGCAGAAAGCCCCCAGCTCCTGGAAGGCAAAACGGTGGCAAGTGATGAGCAACCAGCTCCTTTATCCAACTGTTCCTGCCTCACCCACTCGAGTCAGGGCCTGCTCTTGCCACTCCGGGGGTGGGGGGATTACTGCTGCTGGTCCTGCCTCCAGCCAGTCCCACCAAGGGGAGGGTGAGGACCCCCGTGCCCAGCCCACACGTGGACCTGGCTGCAGCAGGCAGAGGCAGTGGCTTCATGCCTGTGACTGGGGGCACGAGGGGCTCGGTGCAGAACGTGGGTTTCCATTCTGGTCCATCCTTGGAAGCACAGTCGGGGTTACCAGCACAAGTGAAAAGAGACAGGATGCTGAGCAATCACTTGAAAATCTTCCTGGCAGGGCTGGCTCCTGGGAGCAACCACAGACTCTCCAGCCGACCCCGGAGAGGATCTGTGTGCTCCCTGCTCTCGTGTGGATGATCCCCAAACAATCTCCTGTCCCCTGCAGGGACTCTGTCCCCTGATCCGTGGGGCCAACAGCCCCTGGCTACAACTTGCCCCATGTGCCAGCACTGAGCCGGGCAAAGTCACTGGCACGGGATCTGACAGCAGGAGATCTTCAGAGAACTCCACTTCCCCCTCGCCTACAACAAACTAAGCTTATCTTCTCATCCCTGAGGAATAACCCCTGTCCACCCAGCATGTTTTGGGCCATTCCTGAAGGGATCATTTATCAGCAGAAGGAATGAGTCTCCAGCGTGGGTCTTGGGGCAGGTATGAGGCGGAATTTTTTGCTAAGTATCACAGCCAATGGAGAAACCAGGCAGCAGCAGTTCCTCCTTCACACAACCCAAAATAAATGGCTTTCAAGATCATTACCCACACCCTGTTATCACAGGCATCTTTACAAGCCACATCAAACCAGGTTTAGCACTGGAGTGCCAAACGAACAAAAACTCCCCAAGCATTTTCACAGCCTTGACAAGATGACTGATACAAGCATCATTAAAACACTATCAAATACAAAATAATGATTTCTTTTTTTTGATGAAAAGTGGAAGTTCTTTTCACCTGATGGTCCCTCGGGCGGGTAATCTGCTTTACCAGTCGGCTCAGGACAGTCCCCCCCTTAGCTTTGGGACCGGCATCACTCAGACACGACAGACAGCCGGGCACGGCCCAGAACACCACCAAAATCGCTCGGATTTGGAAGGAATGCAGAGCCCGAGCCCCTCAGCCGCGTTCCCTGCCCGCACTGACCCGCACGGAGCCCACCCTGCGCCAGCCCCCCGTCCCTCGCCTCGCTGGGCCGCGAACGCGACGCCCCCGCCCCGGGCTCGCCCCGCAGCCCC
>VZRO01002403.1:45417-69051 GCA_013397915.1 Daphoenositta chrysoptera
CGCGCCCCTTCCGCCCCTGCCCGCGCCCCGGCGGAGCCTCCCCGGCCGCGCCTCCGGCCGAGGAAGCCGCTCGCCCCGGGGGACGCTCCCGCCCGGCGGCCCCGCGGCATCCCCGGACCCCGCTCAGCCCCTTCCCCCGGGGTCCGGCATCACCGGGGCCCCGGTGGAGGTGATGCTGAGCCACGTGTTCCACCTGCATCCTCCCAAAACTGAGTCACCGCCGCTGCGGTGCCACCCCGCGCCTGGGCGCGCTCGCTCCCGCCTCTGCTCCCGGGGGCGGGCGGGTGTTCAAAGCCCTGCGGACGCGCCGGGCACGGCTCAGGGGCTCTTCATTAGGAGGAGAAGGAATTAACGTGATCAGACTGGCCTGCCAACACCTCACACTGCTTTTTCCCCATCTGACCTCTCAGGCTTTGAAAACCAACTCCCGTGAGCATCACAGCCCCATGAGGCTGCCACAGCCCCATGCCTGCTCCCTTCGCACCAGCTGCTGCCCAGAAGGACAGAGGGGCTGTTTCAGGCACGAAAACATTACCTTCCTGTGCGTGTTAAGGCAGTTTGCATTGTCAGAGTTCTGACCAAAGAAAAACCATTGCCCAGCCAAACCTTTCAGCCAGTTTTCAGTGTGTTTTCTCATCATAATTTCAGGGAAATGACCGCACTCGGAACTTCGCTCTCGATTCTTTCAGTCTCATGCAGACCACCCGAGGTTGCAGATAGAAATGTACTTTCCTGCCTGCAGTTACTTTCCAGTCAGTCTCAATCGCTCCTTGCTGCCATGGGAAGAACTTGGCGACACTCTGGGCACGAGGTGGTTAAAGGGGCCTTTTCCCAGCTCATTCCCTGCACTTCCCACATGCTCTGCAGCTCACCAGCACAGAAAAATCTCCTCTCTAACCCAGGCTCTTCCTTTCTGGCCATCAAAGAAAATCCCCCAACCTGTGAGCGGATCCTGCTGTCCAGAGGGGGGAATCTGTATTTTGTTAGCTACAGGAAACGGGAAAACTTCCAGCCCTGGAATTAAAGCCCAGAAGGAAGGAGCTGAGCTGGGGGAGGGGGCTCTGTCATTGCAGCAGGCATCAGGGGGTCAGAGCTACGCAAATTTTACAGGCAGAGGGGCACAAGGACAAGAACTGGTGATTCACCGGCCAAGCTTGAACCCAGAAGGGCAGGGAAGAGGAAGAGGAAGAGAGTAGCACAGAATCCCCTCATCACATGTCCCACCAAAACCACAAATAATCACATTCGGTTCAGCTTTTCTGCTTCCCACCTCTCCGACCCACACCCAGCCCCATGACTGCCTTTTCCAGCATGTAAGAGCAGCAGTTTCTCAGCGAGTTCCAGAAGTGCCCAGAATGGGTCCCTGCTGCCACATCCAGCATCCCACTCACTCCACGGTCCCCTCTGATCTCCCTGGCTCTGATGGCACAGCCAGAGCAGGGCCCCAGTGCCGAGGGCAGCAGCACCGGTCCCTGCACGCCCACAGATCCCTGACAGCCCCCAACAGCCCCCAGCCCCTCTCCCTTCCAACACGTTCAAACCATTACAAAACCAGATCCCAGTCTCTGTTTCTCGCCCCAAACTCAGGGAACCACACGCATGGGCTCAGGTCAGGTGAGGAACAGGGGCCTCGTGCACAAACCCACCAAGTCAGTGCAGGAGATTTTTGTGTGAGGAGAGAAGAACAGCTCAGCTGTGACAACACATCAACAACAGCTAAATTTAGCAGGTTATTTTCAGTAATCCAGATGCTGGGTAAATACAACCTTATTATTTCATGCAGGGGCAAAAGTTCAGCCGAGTCCCTTGTGCTGCTTTGCCCTATTCACCACATCCAGCTGCAGCAGCCCACCCTGAAACGCTGCAATGTCACCACTGGCTGGCTGTGCTGGCAGGAGCCACCAGCTCTGTCCCTGCCCTTTAGCAGCAAGAGGAGCCACTGCTCCGTGGCATGGGCAGAGCACCTCCCAATCCCTTTTGGAGGGGCCTGGTGCTGCTGTTGATAGGAATTTTTTCTGAGGATGCAGTTTTCAGGTGCACGGCCAGGCTGTGAGCCTTTCCTTTCTTCAAGCTTTTCCTTTCTGCTCAGTCCAGAACAATACACGGGAAGTGAATGCTGGAGAGGAAGCAGAGGGTTAGGAAATCCATGGAAACCCGACCCAGCTGGGACCGTTCCAGTGGTTTGGTCCGGGGCTGTGCAGGGGCTCTGTGTCCCACCCAGCCAAAGGTGCTGCCCAGGGGACTGCAGGGTGGGCCAGGGCAGGTCTTGCTGCAGGGCTGGGCAGTGGGAATGAGAGTGGGGACACAGGTGCTCCACAGCTGAAACATCACCTCCGAGAAGGCAGATGAAATCCAAGTTGTTTTCCACTATCACTGCTGTAGGAGCTGCCATGGCATACCCAGGTATTTTAATGCCAGGGGGAAGCCACAGTGACCCCATCCAGCCAGTGTTCAGGGAAGGGAATGTGGCAGCACAACCACAGCTCCAAACAGGGGCTGGGAATGGCTCTGTCCATGCCTGGAAAGCAGCTCGGGGAGTTTGCCAGGTGTGCTGGGAGAGCAGCAGTGCTGGAGGGGGAAAATCAGAGGCAAGCTCTGGAAACTGGTGGAAGAGACATTTTGCCAGGAGCTACTGGGATGTACCAGAGCCAACTCCACCCTGCCTCATGCCACTGTGCTGGGAGCCAAGGTCCTCCTGCCACCCATCCAAAGAGACTGAAAATCATCATGAGGGAAGGCAATGGTGTCCCCCAAACCCACGGCCTGAATGCCCCCATTGTCTGAGCACCTTCTGGGGACAATGAGTGAAAAGGACAGCAGGCACCTGCCCTGGCCCCTTCCCAGTGGAGGGCACAGCCCCCCTGCAGGCTTGCTCCCTGTCCAGTGTAATCCATGGGAAAGGGAGAACTCCAGCCTGCCCCAGGCACCATGCTGCTGCAGCTCACAGTGACACCAGAAACCACTACAGCCCCACAGTCACATCAAGTCCCAGGTGACAAATCCCACAGTGAGAAACTGTGCAGCTGCTCAGGACACGAGGCTCCTGCTCCTCCTGTCCCCCAGAGCCCCTGGCCACCCAGCATCCCTCCAACAGCCAGAGCTGGGACAGGGACATGTGACATGCAGGTGTCAGCTGGGGTCATGCGAGTGTCGTTGAGATTTCACCAGGAGAGACCTGGATTCTATAGGCAGTTTTGACCAAGGGGAAAACACCTATAAACATTCTTTGCCCCAAAATCCCAGTCACAGTGTGATTCATAGGAGTCTTCCCTGCCCCTTCCCTTCCACAGGGCTCTTTAACTCTTTTTAACAAGCTCTTGACATTTATGTTCTTAATCTCTCCCGTTCAGGGGCCAGAGACCACCCAAGATACCTCTGGGGCTCTCTCACAAAGCACCTTTTGTTACCCAGAGCTCTCCTGTGCTCTGGGCTCTCGCTGGCCAGACTCAGAGCTCACCTCACCCTTACGTGCATGAAAACAAGAGGGCCTCAGTGCATCACCCTTCGGGCAGGGAACCGCCTGGAGGTGCCCAGGCACATCCCATGGGCTCCCTGCACGGTGGGCTTCCCTTTCCCTGGTGCCAGGGCTCTGGCCAGCAGCGTGGGCAGCCCTGCTCCCCCCACCTCCGACACCGGAGCCGCCGTCCACGGGGCCTGTCCTGAGCCCTGTGCCCAAAGCAGAGGAGCCACCCCGGCTCCAGGTCCCTCTGCCTCCAGGGCCACCAGAGGCAATGGCCGTGGGCCACCCCGTGTAGGATGGGACACTCTGGGGGTGTCACTGCACCAACCATCGGGACGATGAAAGGCAGGACCTCTTCCCTGCTGCCACAGCCCCGTCTCCAGCCCTGGCTCCTGGCCCTGCTGGCACACACACCCTCCCCCTGCTCCTCCTCTTGCTCCCACAGACCACCACCAGCCTCCCCAGCACCCACGAACCCCTCAGAGCAGGGCAGCCCCAGCCCCCAGGTCTGCCCCCACCTTGCAGAGGTCTGATCAGGGCAGCAGCAGCTGTGCACAATCTCCATGGATCAGCCTGGAGCTGTGCTGTGAGTCCCTCCTGTCCCACAGCCACAGGTGAGACACTCCAGTCACACAAAGCCGAGGGGCTCCGAGCCAGGGGTGACCTTCCTGCCCATGGCACTGCAGTGCCAAGGCTCTGGAGCTCCCCATGAGATTATCTGCTGAGCACAAAGCTGCTCACCACAAAGACAAGAGGAATTGAAAAGGAACCAAGGCCCCTTTGCAAATATATCCCCTTGAAAATAACAGTTTTTGGGGAAGATCACACTGCTGGCAGAAGAACCCAGCAAGGGGACATTCCTCATCCCAAGATCCCTGCCCACCCCACAGCAAGGGCACTCCGGCCCCAAGAATTATTGCTGCAGCTTACCTGCATCTTTTTTATCTTCTAGCAACGTGAATTTCTGTGAAAAGAAAGAAAGAAAGAAAGAAAAAAAGAATATTTTTTTTATCATTTGGATTCTCACATTTGTGAAATGCTACCCCCCACATCTGGGCTCAGTCCCCGCTCCAGCCTCCCCTCTGTCCAGAGGTGACCTGAGACCAGCAGTGCTGATCTGGAGCTGGGACCAGCAATGCTGCTCCAGCTCCCAGGAAAAGCAGGGCCCTGGCAAAGCTTCTTCCAAGGGCCTCATCCCCACTGGTTTGAAAACACCATCGCCAGTCCCAAGGGCCCTGAGCAGTGGGCAAACACGGTGTGCCCAGCACGCACCACCACCCCGGCTCCCGAGGGAAGCCACGAGAAATGGGGTTCACAGCAGCAGAGCCCCGGCAGCACCTGGGAGACAGCAGCAATCTGCGGAGGTGGAGGAGCAGCAGAAGGTGCCCATTCCCGGGCCTGAGGTGAGCAGAGAGCCCGGGGCGCTGCCCGGTCTCTCTCTGGGTGCAGAGCAGCCCCTCCAGCGCTGCGGCCCCGCGAGCGGGCCAGAGGTGCCGGCGGGATCACCGCAGGAATGCGCCGCGCTGCCGAGCCGGGCTTTCCCACGGAGCCCCGGGACCCCTCTTCCTGCCGGGGCAGCGGGGCTGGGGCTGGCCCAGGGCAGACAGGCGTAACCACGTCCCCACTGCTGTGCTTCCCGCAGCACCGCCTGCCCCAGGGGTGCCACCACCGGGGCTGGAGCCATCGCTGCCACCTCACAGCGTGCCCATGTCCACAGGGGAGGTCACCCGGCCCCTCTGGATCCTTTGGCATTGCCCAGTCTCTTCCCGCACCTTCCTTTTTCCACGAAATCTTCCACCAGCCAGAGATCCACCTCATTTAACCTGGAAAGCTTTAATGCCACAGACAGAGCCCAGCACGTTTCTCCCTCTTCAAGAAATTCCTCAGTGAGGAAGGTGAGAATTCCTCGCCTGTTCGTGGTGAGCAGCTGAGCAGCACTGGCATGGGGAGGAGAGCGGGGCCAGGCTGAAGCAGAAGCCTCAGCCCCACAGGAGGCCACAAGTGTCCACTGAAGGCAACCAGGAGGGTGGTGCCCTGGCCAGCTGGGCCACCGGACCCCATTTTGGGCCAAAGAGATGGGCTGAAGCCAGTGGTCTGCCAGGTGCTTCCAAGGAGGCTGAAATGGGCACCAGAGCCCCGTGCGGGCCAGGCTGGAGCCATCCCGAGCTGCAGCTCTGCCAGTGGGGATGAAGGAGCCAGAGTCCATCTCCGTGCCACCACCAGTACGATGGCAATGCCAACACGCAGCACGCAGGGACGAGCAGGGTTAATGAGGACAGCTGAGCTCTCCAGAGACAGCGGGGACGAGACAGCAGGGACAAGACAGCCACTAATATTACCAATGAATTTCACAAATGTCATTTTTAGACTCAACTATTTTAAGCATTGCACTGAAAGCCCAGGGGACAGCGTGCATTCCACATCCATTTCACCGCAGCAGATCCACTCACCCAGCACAGCCTGGTGTACAGCACTGCCTGTAAAGGGATTTTACCACTTTTCCCAATCTGAAACTCCCAAAATCCACACTAACCATACCCTCACAATCTTCCCAGCTTACCTCCCACCACACTGCATAGGCTGGGGCACAATAAACCAACAGTGATCAGGAGCAGGCAGGGAGAGTCACTCGTTATTGGGGTGACAAATGAAGAATTAAACCCTAATGAAAAATCTCAGATGCCACGCCATGAGAACTGCTGCTACTGCAGGAAATGAAAAACTGGAAGCCCTTGGCCTCGCTGTTCCTTTGTCATCCTGCTCACAGCTGCCCTGACCCTCCAGGTCGGCCGTGGTCCCACAGCCACGCCAGGGGTGACCTGAGCCTCTGGGTTTGGAAGGATGTCCCAGCCCGGCCACACCACGCGAGCAGGCACAGCAGGACCCTTCTGGCATGTGCTGACCGCCTCGGGGGGCTGAGGGTGCACACACACTCACAGACAGACACACAGACACACACGGAGCCCAGCGCCGGGCACAGCACCCTGCCCGCCCAGGGCTGCCCGTGCCGGGACACGGTGACCCAGCAAAGGACAGCGGGCGAGCTTAGGGCACAGGGACCGGCGCACCCACGAACGGCCCGGCCAAAATTAAAACCTCTCACATGCCCGTCGGGCACGACACCCCCAGAGCAGACGTGGGCACCGTGAGCGAGCCGAGCCCCGCCGGGGACACCTCCCCAGCGTCCCTTCCAGAGGCTTCTCCTGAAACCGGAGGGTGCCAGGGACGGACACCGCGGAGCAGCGCTCCCTTACCTTGGCTCTTTTGAAGCAAGCCCAGAAGAAATCCAGCAATGGCATGATGTGCGGGCGGGGGCCCGGCAGACCCCCCTAGAGCCCGGCGCTGCCCCCGGCCGCGGGGAGAGCCCCCCCCGGCACCCCCATGGCAGCGCGGCGGCGGCGGAGCGGGCAGAGCGCAGTGCGGGCAGCGCGGCCGGGCGGAGGGAGGAGCAGGAGGCAGCGGCGGAGGCGGGCCAGCATTCAAACCCTGCACCGCTATTCAGTTGGTTGGGAACGGGCTTGGACGCGATTGAAATTCCCCGAAGATTGCGAGTTTTAAACAGCTCCAGGCTTTCCTTCCTGCCTGGAACGCACCGAGCTGCTCCCATTCCCAGGCAGTGGGAAGGGGCGAGGGGCGACCGACACTCCCAGAGCAGGAGAAGGGAGAGTTTGGCTGTCAAAGGCACACGTAGGATGTTGGAAACCCAAACCCTGGACGGTTCAGATTGTCACCCCGGTCCTGCCCAAGCTGTCTGGCAGCTCCTGGTGCTCTCCTCTGCGAGGCACAAGGTGTACCCAGCCGTGGTGCCAGGCTGGGTGCTCAGGTGCTGCTGGCCTCACCGCGGGCACAGGGGCACCCAGGCTCGCCACGGGCACCCAGGCTCACCACGAGCACCCTCATCACAGAGCAGGGGCACCCAGGGCCAGCCTGCTGCTGGGACCCCAGCGAGGGCAACAACACAGGGGAATCTCCCCAGACATCAAATATGGCTGAGCCCTTCACTCACAGCTCCTTCTCTGCCTTCTGCAAACACCATTCGTTCACAAGCACCACAATAAAAGGTCACATCACAAACATTTGTGCCAGGCCCCCACTCACAGCCTCCCGGGCCAGGATTCTTCTTGCAGGCGCATAAGAACACCCCACAAACTGGTGATGGGCGTCAGCAGTTTGGAAGAAGCAAGGGCTGAGCGGATCCACAGCGATGCCTGGGCTCAGCCCTGCTCCCACAGGACCCTCAGTGGCTGTCACCCACCCTGGTCTGGCATCAGGCTCTCCAGTGGCATCACTCCTGCCCACCACCCACCTCGGGCTGGTGTCAGCTCCACTCTGACAGGACCTGCAGGCAGGAACACGAGCCAGAGCACAGTGGCTCTGCTCGGGATGTGCCACGTCTGTACCCAACCCCCAGCAGCTGGTGCCTGTGGCAGCTGTGCCCAGTGCCACGTGTCAGACAGGGCGGGCCGGACGGGGCGCTGGGGCCCCAAAGCATAAGGATAAGGGGGATAAGACAAGGACAAAAGCACGGAAGGCCGTGGCACAGCGGAGCTGGAGCACGTGCACCTGCCTGGAGAGGATGGCATGAGGCACTGCCAACACTGCAGCATCTGACAGAGCTGACCAGCACCCAGGGCCCTGGATTGGCAGCACTGCCCTGGTGGCAGCAGCACAGCTCTGCCATGGCCCCGGCAGCAGCTCACAGGCAGCATCAGCCCCGGCGCCAGCTCCAGCTGCCTCCTTCCATCTCCTCCTCACTCATTCCTCAGCGGGCTCTGGCACTGCTCCCGGCCTTGGCACCAGCTGCAGCTCCTCACCCTGTCCCCGGCATTACTGGTGTTACTGGGCCAGTGCAGCAGGGCTGGGGACACCAAGATATAGTACAAGTTTTGTACATCAATCCCTTTTCTCATCCTTTAAAAACCCGGGGCTGGGAAGACAGCTCACCTCTAGGGGCACAGTGCCCACCAGGGTCACCTCTCCTAGCCAGGATTTTGCCCAAAGGACTTAAAGCCCGACACTGCTGCCCAACACCTGCCCACCCTCCGTAACTCACCCACTGCTGCCTCAAGGGCCGCAGTTTTGACCCCAAGGACTTGCAAATAGTCCCCTGCAGGGTCGATGGCATCTGGGGCAGTGCCCACTGCCAGACATCCCCATTCAGCTCACTGGGCACTGCTGTCATAGGGCTGAGGCTGCCAGGGGACCACCACCACGGCCAGGACACAGAAGGGCACTGCCAGCACAGTGTCCTGCGAAAGGCTCTGCCATCGTCGTTCTGGGCAGTGCAAGGAGACTTTTCAATGCTTCTACAGGCTCTGGGGCATCTGGGCCTGGGCTGGGGCTCAAGGCAGCTCTCACGGGAGGGACTGTCCCTTCAGAGAGGGAGGCACTGCCAGGCTTGGTGGCACTGGGCTCCTCTTCCCATCAGGGGCTCACCCCTCAGCACCGTGCGTTGTTCTGGAGCAGGACAGGCACCTGCCTGCTCCAGCTGGCACAGGCAGCACACTGGAGGGCAGACAGACATCCAGACCATCCATCCATACATCTGGCTGTCCGTCTGTCCATCCGTCCCTCTCACCATCCATACACCAGGCCCTCAGGACAGGCCTGGGGAGGTGGCTCTGTCCTGTCTCAAACCAGGCAAGCCTTGCAGACAGGGGTGCAGGCCGGCTGCTTCAGCCATAACCCTGCCAGGACCCAGAGAACTGCCCCTGCCAGCCCCTGCTTGCTCCAGTGGCATCGGGTCCTTCTCCCACTTCCTCCAAAAGCCAAAAGCGCCAAGCCAGCACAAATAGAAGCAGGCTGTCTCCTTCCCAGGCCTGGGAGACAAACCACAGCGGTTTCTGCATACTTGTGTAGCTTCTTCCTACCCGGTCATCCCAAAAGCATTCCAGTAATGCTACATCTTGGATCCTTCCTCAGCGTGCCAGGACACTGTCCTCAGCAGGAATAGCTCCTGGGGACTGGATGCATGGGGAAGTGGCAGGAGCTGTGCACACCAAATGGGTATTTCTGCTGAGTGACACAGGGACACAGACCCCGCTGCTGCATTTGGCTCTTCCCAAAAATCCTAATGTACCCACTCCACAGACAAGCCACAGGAAAAGCAAAAGCAATGTCCATTCTTTCTCTATATAAATACATGTGTGTGTGTACCACTATCCTCCTCAGACCCATGTGAAAACCCATTGAAACCTGAGTTAATTTTAAGAGGCTAATTCTAAGGAAAACTTCACCCTGTACACATTCACTGAGAGCTTCCCACGGCTGCCCACAGTGCCCGGAGCTGGGACGGACACCAGGATGTCACCAACCAGCCCCAGCACTGCCACGCACATCCCACGTTCTCCGAAAGTCACGGGACAGGGCCGGTATTTTGGAGGACAGGTACAGCCTCTTCCCACAACAGATCATTCCCTGGAGGATCCCATGTCCTCGCGGCCGGAGCTATTTCTGTGCACTGATGAGCTATTGCTGTCGCGGCTGTCGCACAGGGTGGGTGACAGCTGAGGCTGCTGGCGGCCGGGCCGTGTCCCCGCAGGCACGGCAGCCCCCGCTGGCAGCGCTCCGGGGCTGGAGCCGCGGGCTGAGCGCAGGGCTGGGAGCGGGGGGCTCCCCTCGCCGGCCGAGCCCCGACCGGCGGCACACGGGGATTTTCCACTTGTGCACAGGCATTTCCCGAGGCTGGGAAGGGCGCAGCTCCCGCCGAGCCGGCGTTTCCCCATTAGCATAGCGGGAACAGGGACCCTTTTCTTCTCCCGACGCCGGACACGGGGCGGGTGCTGGCGGTGCTGGGGCTGTGACACCACGAGGGCGGTGAGAGAGGGACGGGGCGGGGGAGAGCACGGGGACCCTGCTGCCCCCGGGAGCAGCAGTGGGGAGGCAGAGAGGGCAAGGACAGGGCTGAGCCCCCAGCCCGAGTGCCCCCGAGCGAGGGGCTGTGCCCGGGGAGGGCCAGCACACGGAACCCGAGGGACCCCACAGCTCCCCAGGGCTGGGGCTGCACTGCGGGGCCAGCCCTGCCCGGACCTCGGCGCTCAGCTCCAGCCCAAGAGGCCAAATGTCTCTGCTGCCACCCAAGGCACCGCCACGGCCGGACCACAAGAAACCAGCTGAGAGATGTGAAGCCCAAGGGCAGCAGAAGACATTCCCCAGCTCCCCGCAGCCCCACAGCTGCCCCATGCCACCAGTGAGCCCCCTGCCCACTTGCCACCACTGCTTCTCCATGAAAAAGCTCCTCGTTTAAAATAATCCCGGTGTGCTCCAGTCTCCCGTGGCTCACAGGTGGGATGTGCTGGGCATGGACACTGCCTGCAGGGGTGCAGGACACACGGGGCTGTCGGGATGCCACACAAGCCACAGGCTGCACCGGAGCCCCAGCGCTGAGGGAAGGCTTCTCTCTGGGATGGACAATTAGGCAATTACTTAATCCCCGTGTGCAGCTCCTGCGGCAGAAGGAAGTGCTCTGGTGAGCAGGGCAGTACCCCAGAGAACCTTCTGGGGCCAAAGGCATCAACCCTCCCATCCCACAGGGATGGAGCAGCCAGCCGGTCCCATGGCATCCCCTCAGCCATGCCCCTTCCCGAGGGCTGGGGCGGCACAGTGGGATGTCCCCTCTCCCAGCACTGGTGGCCTTTGTGTCCTGCTGAAGCTTCACCCTCCAACACCAGTGACACTTTTGCTTAGCCCAGATGTGCACTGGACTCCCAGAGACAACCCAAGGGCTCACAGCCTCAGCTAGGGCTGCACTCCCTGTCCCCAGAGGGGTTCCTGGCACAGACGGGTCTGTGCATTTCCCCACACAGGATGCTCCAGTTTGCAAACACCAGTGAGAGAATTCACAAACACCGACCAATTTAGCACACACACAAAAGCCAAACAAACTTTGCAGCTGACTAATCCTCACAGACTGGCAAAACCTCCCAATTTCGCTGCAAAAAACCAGCCCATGATAGTTTAGGGGAATTTCTGCTGCACCAGCGGGGGGGGTGCTCCTGCCCCCATTCCCAGAGTCAGAAACTTGGGGGAGTTCAACAGGGGCCTGGGGCTGTGCTCAGCATGAGACTATTTAAATGCACTTAAAAGAGTATAACTGACATGGTGACATTTTTGAGATACTATAGACAACACACACAAATTACAAATAGACCCAAGTGATACAGAAGGAAACGGAGATTTTTTGAGTGCCGTATTCCCATTCAATGTTAACTCCATTTGTATTCAAGCACCCAAGAGTTACTGTCTGGGGGCATCTACACAGACTCCCATGCCAGACAGAACTCCAGCAAAAACCTGCTGCTGCTGCACTCTAGTTCTCTTCAAGATGCCTTCGTGAGAACAAGAAACATAAATCAGGCTGCATTTTTAAGTACAAAAGAGGACATAAGCAGAATGCTCACCAGGCAGTTTTTCCTTCCCCTGGGAATAGCACTGAGCTGCTGGAGCCTGGCTGGGACATTAATCCTGGGACATTAATCCCCTGCCCGCAAGGCAGGCACCAGAGCAGCCCAAGGAATTGCAGCAGCTCTTATTATTAGCTGGAGCAGGGAGGCTCCCGTGGCGAAACGCCCGAGCACGGCACGGGGCTGGCAGCAGACGTGTGTACTCACACTCACACACTCACATCCCCCTGGTACCTGCCACTGACAGCACACTCAGCAGCTAAAAAACAACCACAGGCGACAGGGACACCTCCTCCTCTGGCTGGCACAACGAAACGCCATGAAATAAACTGCATCTGAGCTACTTGGGTATTTTTGCACATAGTTCTGGTGACAGCTGCTGTCTGGGGAGGATCCCAGCCCTAATTCTGGCCAAGGGTTGGGATTAACTCCCGGGACAGAGGAATCTCGTCAGGTGCAGTGCTGGCTCCCGGCGAGGGCAGGTGTCTGCAAGCTGAATCCCTGGCATGAATCCACACCAGCCTCCTCTCACCCGTGGAAGGTTGGGCCATTCATGCACCAGGTTTCCCACACCCAAATCCAGAGGCAAACCCTGTCCAGTGCAGCTTCTCGGGCAGAACTGGGGACATGGCATCAGGACTGGGACACAGGACGGGGGACTCGACAGCTCCTGGGTGCCAACAGTCAAATCCCCTGATGGCTCCAAGCACGCAGCCCCAGAGCAGGTGGGAGCATGGAGGTGACAGGACCCGAGGGTTTCTGCAAGCCCACCAGTGCTCAGTTTGTCACACTCCAGCACTCTGGGGTCTCCGGAGGATTGCCACCATGACCCACTGCCTGGCTCCACCACGGTGCAGAGACGGTGGCCAGGAGACCCTCCCCAGTTGTCCTCAAGAGCCTGGGGTTGCTGTCAAACCCCACCAGAGCCAGGCTGGTCTTGTGGGCACCCCGAGAGCAGAGCACTGCAAGCTGAGGGGGCTCAGGGCACGGGCAGGCAGCAGCAGTGGGGCTGCCAGGGACACGGTGCTCTCCCCTGGCAGGAACATCAGGATTCACAGCAAGATTCACATCGGGCACATCTTCCCTTGGCACCTGTTCAGTCAAAACCACTGCCCAAAGATGTCCTTTCCTTTGGGCATGGACAAGGAGACACGTTCCATGCTCAGGGACACCAAGTGCCCATCCCGTGCCCCTGGGCACCGCACCCCAGGGTACTTCCAGGCTGGACGGGAGCCACTCGCCACTGCCAGCCTTCTTTGGGGACGCCAGGAAAGGCTCCGAGGCAGCCTCAGAAAACCCTTTATGCCAAGCCCCCCACACACAAAGCCTCATTATGTGACAGCGAATTCTTTTCGCCCCCCCACGGCCGCGGGGGCTGCCAGGCTTGTCCCGGAGAGGGATCCTGCTCCCAGCCCCGTGCCACAGGGCTGAGCTGCTGCCACGTGCTTCCCCACTCCGACGGGAATCAAGAGGTAAAAGAGGTTTTTTGGGGACAGATCTTGGCTGCAGGCAGGGTGCAGACCGGGCTGTCCCCACACCCTGTGCTGGGCTGTCTTGGGCTTTTGTTCCTGCTGCAGGGAACAATTCCAAAGCCCTGAGAAAGAAGAGGCATCAGCTCCAGCCCAGACCTCAGCCCCGTGGGTTTTGCTAAGGGAGGGCTGAGTTATGGGGAGAGGAAGGTTTTAAATCAGTGCCCAGGATAAATAATTGCATGTTCTGTTTATGATCCTGGGACAGTGACACAAAACACCAGAAAAAGACTGAAAAAGAACCAGAAAACACAATCCCAGTGAAACCCAGCAGCTCTTGCTGAGCTCTGAAATTCACCCTCTGCCTTTCTCCTGTAGATATCAATGAGTTTATCAGGCTCCTGCCTTGCAGCAGCAGCAGCTGTGGGAAGCATGAGAACAGAGACAGGGATGGGGAAGCACCAGGGGAGCAGCCATGGGGACAAGGCTGCTCCAATGGCTCCATTGGCCCCCACAGCTCCTCTGCCCCAGGGTCTCCAGAGCCTGGAGCTCTGCAGCCAAAATAACCAGGACCAGAGGTCTCGAGGGCCACTATGGTCACACGAGTTTCTTGTAAGCACAGGGACTCAAAGGGGGGACAGAGATGCCATTGTGACCCGACAGACAAACAGGTTGCACAAGGAGCACAGACACTGCAGTGAGGGAGCCCAGCCAGCAGCCTGCAGGTCCACAGGCACTGGAGGAGCTGAGAGAAAAGCCCACAATGCCCAGATCAAACACAGAGGAAAACAGCCAGTGCCAATTTGCCAATTTTGACTTGTCCTCCCTGCAGGGCCTTAGGGGGACACATTCTGCCCCCAGCCCCAACACACTCCCTGCTCCGCTTGGCCACACCCCACAATGAACAAAAATCCAGTTCCTGTTTGGGTAGAAACCCCTCAGGGCAGTAAGATCAACTGCTAAAGGATACAAAGGCAACTTAACACATTGGATTTGAGCTGCACATCACCAGCCTGAAGCAGGAGTTTAGAGTAAAAGAGAAGAAAAAGCATCCATGTCTGCCAGAGCATCCCAACCTCAGGACCAGCTGGGCACCGCGAGGGAGCAGGGAATGGGGCACAGGGAATGGGCACCCACAGTCACCATGTGAAACACTTACCAGCTGTCCAGGACACGTCTTCACTTCCCCAGGAGACACAGAGAAGGCATTAACCTCATCTTCCTCCTTGTCCAGGGCATGGTGGGCACTCCCCAGGTCTGCCCCGAGCAGCCCCACCAGATCTGTGCTGTTGTGCCTGAGCACGTGCCCGGGCTTTGTCTGGGAATGTTCATCAAAGGCCAACACTCCACTGCTGCAGGAAAATTTATTGTGGCCTGTAGCATCCCCGCTGTGCCCTGCAGGTCCCTGAGGGAGGCTGATAAATCTTGGTCGGTGCCTCTTGGTTCTCCTGGGAAAAGATCCCCAGAGGGACAGCAAGGATTTGTCATGGATCAGCTCATAACCAGGCTCATCCTCAGGACTGCACTCACTGCTCCTCGGACAGAGGAAGGCATGGACACCTTCCTCATCTTCAGCTGACGAGGAAGAGCGGGGGGTCAGCAGCTCATCCTGCTGGCCTGGAGATGCCGGTGGCTTTGCTCGGTGCTCAGCGCTCCTTGGCTCCATCGTCCGTGGGTGGAACCCTCACTGGCAAAGCCGGCAACGCAAAACCGTAACTCACTGCCAAGAACCACACAGGAGACTACATTTATTTTGCTTTTCCTCATTTTCCCTTCCATTCCATTTTGAGTAGAAAGGGGTGTTTAAGGTCCTTACTCCAGGAATGTCCATGCTCTCCTCACCAGAGCACGCAGACCCACGGTTACAACTCAGACCAGCTGGGTTTGTATTCTTAATTTCTCTTAAAATACCAAACTCCCTCTATACTTTCAGGGGAGGTTGTGCTTCACATGGTACCCTTTTCACTGCTGGCAGTGCAGCACTGGAGGAAGAGGGGGGGTTTGGAGGGGGCTCGTTGGGATGGATTTCAGGTGCTCTCTGAGGTGTGCTTCAGGCTCCTGGGAGGAGCTGGGGCTGAGCCTTCTGTACAGGCAGGGGAAGTTTGGCTGAGGCCAGGAATCACTCTGTCTCCTCCAGCCTGGGCACAGTGGGGAAAAACAGAGCTCCCAGGTGGCAGGACCCTGCCTGCCCACGTGCCTCACTGTCCCCAAGGCTCTGACGATGCTCCCTTGGTCCATCAGCAGCACGAACAGCATCTCCTCAGACACAGAGAGCTCAAAGCACCGATGTGCCAAGGTACCAGGCATGGAGAAGCCGTGGCACTCCAGAAAACCTGCCCTGTTCCCTTCCCTGAAACGTGGGCAGAGGGGACAAGGTTCAGGGAAGGTAATCGGGGCAGAAACACCAAACCTGTCCTTCCTGCATCAGGGAGTGCACTTATGCAACAAATCCAACTAGGATTCAGAATAAATAGAGCAAACCTTCACTCCTGTCTCTCAGAGACCCTGTGTCTCCCAGCACAGGCATTGCCCCTGAGAAGGTGACAACAGAGCAATGCAGCGACCCTTGTGTCTGTCCCAGCAGCTGCCCCTGCGCTGGGCTGTCACACCTGCCCTCGGTGACACTCTCCCATCTCCGCTGAGGAACCTCCGTGCTGGGCACAGCATGTCCCGTCCCACCCGTCACTGCCCTTGCATTGAGTACCTGCAATGTGGAGATTCAGCAGCCTCCAGCCTGACTTCCAGCTCCTGCAGCCATGTCACCTAGTTTCCCTGCCAGGAAAGCCAAAGGTCGGGAATCAGGTTCACAGTCCCAGCTGTCAACAGCTGCACTGTATGAGCTACTTCCTGATTTTACTGGGAAAGTCCTTCCTTCCAGTGTCACCTGCACCATTCATTTGCCTGGGAGTACAATTCAGCATGCAGAATATTTGCCTTAAAAGATTCACTTGGGGAACAAAAATGCTAAATTCGAGCTTTATCCAAAGTGTAACTACAAAGCCCGGAGCTGCACTTGGGAACACCACTTTTGAGCAGAACAGTGACATTTCCAGGACCGGTAAATTGTCTTTTTGAAAAAAATAAAATGCCGCTTGTTGAAAGAAAGCGTCTTCTTGCCCATCACCGAGCAGGCAGAAACGCCGCAGCGGGGGCAGGTGAGGTGCCACAGCCCGAGCTGGTGGCTGGTGGTGGCGGCGGAGGCTGGCAGCTCCCAGCTCACCCTCCGGGGCTGCCTGCGAGCCCGCTCCTGGCTGCGGGACCGAGCACACCGGAGCTCCCGGGGCCGCGGCAACCACGGCGAGGCGGAAACCACTCTGGGAAAGGCTGCGAGGGACGGCGCGGTCCTGCCGCCCTCTGGTGACCACCGGGCCACGGTGGCCTTCCCCAGCCCCGGCAGAGGGGCAGCGTGTCCCTGCTGCCACCAGCTCCGGGCCGAGGGAGGAGCCAGGGTCGTGTCGTGGATGTCCTCGTTGTCAGCCCACAGCACAGCGCGAGAGCACGGACAAACTCCTGGCCACCGCCCCAAATCCTGGTGTGGCTCAGGGATGGGTTTAATTGCCGTTGGTTCATTAGTTGGGGCAGGAATGGGGGTTATTGTGCTTGGTTTATTAGTCAGTCAAGGATGGGGATCCATCCAGCCATCAGGCCCCTTCCTGCCAGGTTTCTGCTGCCCCATGGCCCCTGCCTCCTTCAGCCCCCGGTGATCACTGGCCAGCACAGCTGGGGCACACGTGGGTCCCCTGGGTGGCTCCCGAGACCTCCTGGGCCTGAAGCCACGGGAACCCCGATTTTGGGGTACACCAGCACCACTGCCCCTGCCCCGAGCAGTCTGGGAGCACCAGCAGGATCTGAGCCTGGGCAGGGTGATGTCCCTGCTCAGCCTCGGGGGCTCTGGCACGTGTGGCCCATGTGTCCTGCTCTCCGTGTCCAGCCAGGGGGACACGAGGGGAGGGACTAGGGACCTTCCCCCCTCCTCTCCCAGCCAGGCCTGGGGAGCTCCTGGTACTGCAGGTGCCACAGGTACAGAGAGCACAGAGCTTCCATCCACACGGCACATTGCCCACGGGACCTTCAGCCTGTTTGAATTTTTCAAGTTAAAACAAATAAATTCTTTTCCTTTTTATTGGTATTAAATAGATCAAAATTAAACATATACAACAACTTCTGCTGATAAACAGTATTAAAAAAATCCTAGTAGGAAAGAAAGCCTGGTTTGTGCATTGGAAACTCAGCCATTTCTCTGCAGAGCAGTTCAAACACTCCATTATAGGCAACACAGCTGCTTCTCCTTGTCGCCCTTCCACAGCAGCTTTAAACAAGAAGGAAAAGCCTTTCCCACATGGAAAGCACAACAGTTCTTACCACAGACATTTCCAGCACAAATTAAACCTCTCTGCTGTGCTGATGGGGATCACTCCCCTGCAGGGCCCTGCACTGCACACCTGGCTGGACAGGATGAGGGACATTCAGGGAGCACTCAGCACTCTCAGGTGACACCAGCACTCTAAAGGACTATCAGCTGCATTAATTCTAGGCATCTGCAAATATCAAACAAGCTCAAGGCATTTTGTTTCCCTGAACCAAAATGGTTTGGTTGTGTTTAATGTGCCCATGTCCCGTTGGCTTTGGGACCACCCGCTCGCCGAGGGACAATTGGTTCTGTCACAGCAGGGGCTCTGCAGGACCTCCAGGGGTGGCTGAGGAACAAACCCCAATTTGGGCTTTTGGACTTTCTGAAGTCACATAAAAAATTTCAAAATATTACTGGATCAATTAAATGCTACTCTAATTATCCTTCAGATAGAACAGCAGCTCAAGTCACAAGACCCAGAGAGAATCCAAGGATTTCTTTGAATGTGTGGTTAAATTCTTGTAGGACAGAAAGATTTGGCTAAAGGAATCCCCCTGTAGCCATCAACAGCTTTACCATCCACTTCCCTTGAATACTTCTTCTCAGCTTCAAAAAGCTGAACTAACATTTAAAAGAATGCACACTTAAAAGAAAAACCATATTCCATACCAGCAATAATTTAATGGAAGCTTAAAAATTCCCCTTTCCATGGTTCCCACGTCTATGAACCAGCACAGCTCCCCTCCAGCCCCTTGGTGCCACAGCCAGGCCCTGCCACACATAGCAGCTCATTATCCAGAAATGCAAAAATGCACTTTTAATCTGAAATTCAGCAATTTCCATCCCAACTCCCACCCACTGCCAGTGTTTACAGCACAGATTGCTCTTACACATAGAACTAGAAATTAGGCATATTCACACCTCAGCAGAACCCACAGACCTCAGTGTCTGTCTATCTGCACAAATGTAGGAAAAAGAACATTTTACAGCAGCTTTTTCACCCCAGATATTTCATGGATTACTGACTCACAACAACAGACAGCAGGAATAATTTCTGTACAGTTTCCAAAGCAAGTCCCAGCTCCCAATGTCTGTGCTCAAATACACCCGACTTGCACACCTGTACCCAGGAGAGGTACATGATGCACCTGCAGTGACTGGAGGAGCCCTCTCCCTTTTATTAAAGGATTAAGCAAAACTAAAACCCCACAAAACAACCCTCAGAATAGTGTCTGACATCTCATGGGAAGTACAAGGGAACAAACTGCACATTAGCACACATTTCTTTGCTGGCCCTGTAAACAACCAAAGGAACAGTCACACAGAGGCAGGTGAGAGCAGAATTCACATCCTGCTTCAGAGCAGCCACCACCTCTAGTACCATTTACTTCCCCTCCTTCAAGCTGTTTTAACACTTTGGGGCCCAAGCCCTGGTATGGTTTTTCAGACCCAAACAGCCTGGTCAGCAAAACCTCAACTTCCTGCACAGAACCCCTTGCTTTTCTCATACATATACATTCATGGTACTTTCAGGGCATTTTCCCTTCCCAAATGCAGGGTGAGGGCCCAGACCCTGCTACAAAGCAGTCTCAGCATTTCTGCAGGACTCTGAGCTCTGTCCCCTGTGGTCACAGGTCTGTAACTTGCAGTGAGCCCACAGTCCCCTCATGGATGCAGTGCTGAAGGCACCAAAGCTGGAACCTGCTTCCCTGCCACATGAAGGGATGGACACACACAACACACAGATTTGGGCAAAAGCAACTCCCTGTCAGCAGCTCCAATTCTCTCCAAAGGGACCCAACTAGGTTGTGGCTGAACTCTCCTTTCCTAGGAAAGCCCCAGTCCCACAATGCCCTGGGTGCACATCCCACCACTCTACAGGGGAATGAAAAGGAGTCAGACACGTCTCTTTCCTCTCCACACATCATTGCAGTGAAGTTCTATGGTTTGATAAGGCATTTTCACCTTCAGTGAGAATCCAGGCACAGGCAGGAAATCTGCCAAGTCGTGCGAACTTCATCTCCCAACAGCTTGAAAATCCAGGATCTCCTGCTCTCTCCTCAGATGGAACAATCCCTGTCCCAGTGGGCATTGTTTATTTAACACCAGTACAGGACAGGGCTAAATAAACCCCTTAGCAGCTGGACCTCAGTACCTTTCACAAAGAGGGACACACAAACGAGCACTTTTTGCAGCTCTCTGGCTTTATCCCACAACCTGCCTTTTTACAGTATCCCTATATATAAATTAGAAAGAGATAAAGCCAAGGATTCACTGCAGCGTCCATGAAAAAGTCCAGTCCGTGTCCCAGTCCCTCAGGATGGTGCTCACTGGGGGGTGAAGGTGAGGATCATCCAGCTGATGACGAAGTAGAAGAGGAAGATGGGGTACACGACCAGCGCCTTGCGGTTGGGGGGCTGGCTGTCCGCCAGGAACGCCGTGGATGCTGCGGAGACACAAACACGTGCAGCAGGAGCAGCACAACACCCAGAGACCCCACTGCATGGCAGCCAGCTGCAGTGGGGATCTGCACTGCAATGGTGTTGGAAAAGAAACCACTGCTCAAGCCAACGGGCTGTAATCACCGAGTAAAACTTCCTTTATCATACAGAAGGACAAGTCATAGAGTCATGGAATCACAGCATGGGTTGGCTTGGAAGGGATATCCAGTTCCACCCCCTGCCACAGGCAGGGACACCTTTCACTAGCCCAGGTTGCTGCAAGCCCCAACCAGCCTGGCCAGAAATGCTGATTAACACTGTACAACGAGAGCCAGACTTACAGATAAAGAACAGGAGAAATAGTGCAAATGCATCTCTATAAAATCAGCATTTTCTAATAGTATTTATACCATAATCATAGAATAAACCACCCAACAGTCTCACAGAGCTTAATACTAAATCATCATCCTGCTGCCCAAGGCAATTTGCACGTGACCATGGAAATCACCGGGAGCAGAGGCAGAGGCTGAACCTCTGCCAGCTCAAGGATTGGAAGAACTATCCCTACAGCCCTTCAGCAGCCCAGGGACACCTCAGACTAGCACACCCCTTGGTTTGGCCCGAGGGAATGAGCACGGATGGAGCTCCCTGAGCCACGTGAGGGACTCACCCAAGGTGGACCAGCCGAACATGGCCCCCACCACGATGAGGCGGATGATGAAGCTGACGGTGCCCGCGCCCGCCAGCAGCACCAGCCTGCACACCAGCATGGCCACGGTCAGCGGCAGCACGCAGTACCCCAGCACACACAGGCTCTGGAAGAAGGAGCTGGCAGGGAGACAGCAACAGGAAAACAGCAACAGGGAGACAGCAGTCAGAGCAGGCAGGGCAGAACTCGGTGCGCGGGAGCGCCTGAACTGCCAGGGAACAAACCCGCACTCACATGGTCCCGCCCAGAAGCTTCGAGTTGAGCGTGATGACAACGGCCCCAAACCAGATGATGACAAAGACCTCGGCAAACTGGGGGCCTCCATCGTCCTTGCTGTCTGCAGAGCCACCCTGCAGCATCCTGGAGTGGGGGACAGACAGACGGAGGCATCAGCATCAACGGAGTTTTGCTAGACTGGAGTAGGCGCCAGAACAGGAGCCCCAACACTGATCCCCAGTTATGCTGCAGGCCCATAGCTTTTCATCCATTTTTAATTTTTGTTACATCCTCAGTATTGCACAGGAAAGGAAAATAGTTGTGGCTCAACTGAGGTGATTTCAGTCCATTTGTTTCCCTGTTTTGAGGGCTGTGAAAGCATTCAGAAGGGAATCAAGCCAGGGACAACAGGCTGAGATGGAAATTAAAGTACCAAAGTTTTGGTACCTCTCAAAGCAGCAGAGTAGTGTGTGATTGAACAAATCAGTCTCAGAGAAAGCTTGGAGTAACTGTGGGATGCAGGCACCACAGCCAAATCAGGACAACTTGGGACACCTTCAGTAAAACCATTCCTAGGACGGGGGACCAGAAAGAGTTCATCTTTAAATCCTAAATTTAAGGGCAGGAGGTGCTAATGGGCTTGAAGTGTCACAAACACATTTTATCAGAGAACCCAACCAAGCAGTGCTTGCACAAGACAGAGAGGGATCAGATGAAGTTGATCTTAACATATTAATTAGCAATTTTTAACAGCTCATTTCCCTCATGCACCGGGCTACAAAACCCCAGATTCCCCCAGAATACTCACAGAGCCAGGGAGACACACAGCACCAATGGGCCCCACAGATCCCCTGCAGGGAGAGGGAGAACACATCACAAAGTCACAAAACCACTCTCCTGGGAGGGACAGAGCCCCTTGCCCAACTCCCAAGGTGCCATTTTCCACATCTCACTGCTTTACAATTTTCTTATTCAGCATCTTACACCACGATCTATAATAAAATCCATTCCAGACCCACCAGTTGCTCAAGCTCCCAGTTCCACCCACCCTGGCCCACACTGCCCTGCCACAGAGCCCTGGTGACACCCCAGGTGTCATCCCTGCTGTTCAGAACAGGATGTTCAGCACTCCTGAATCCCTGTCCCACTGAACTCTGCCTCTGCCCTGGAGGCAAAGCCCCCTCTGGAGATCAGGAAGGCCCCAGCACGTACAGTCCCTGAGGAGCGCGCTGCTCTTCCTGGGATACATCACATGGACAAACTTCTTCCCAACGGCCTTCAGGTCCCTCATCTGAAACAGACACAAAACACTGTAATTTACCCCCTCACAAAAATCACAGCTCCCAGCTAAAGCAAAGACACAGAAGTAAAGCAGCATCGATGGCAAATCAGGAGAGGATCCAGCCCAAGTTCTGCAGCATCCTCTGCAACAAACAATGACTACTTTTCCTACATTCCTTAACAACCACAGCATCACATCCTTTTCTTTAACAACCACAATATTGTATCCTTCAATGACACCAGAATATAACCAACAATTTGTTTGCTCCTCTAGGATAAGAAAATAAATGAAAAATACCTTCAGTCAGTGCAGTTTCTCACAAGCTCCCACTGAGGCCTCTGCCCTCACAATGATTTCAGGATCACAGAGAAACTTTGGGCCACAATTCAGAGTTTTGACCCATAGGGATTTGTTTTACATGACGAGTTCTAAAACAATCCCTGCTGAAATACAGGTTGAGCAGAGCTGTGCAAAACCACAGGTTTTGCACAACAGCTGCCTAAGACACCAGAAGACCTCAGTTTTACCCCAGCCAGGGGCTCAGACTCACAATTGTGTCCTTGACTGGCTCGTCCAGCGTGGAGAAATCCTCATCAGGAGAGTGAGATCCCACCGGGACAGTGATCTCCCCTTCCACTGGGATATCCTGGGATATCGACACATCTGCCAGACCTGGGAACTGCATGGATACAAACCCTTAGGAAAAACCACAAACATGCTCGTGTGCACTTCAGATGGCTTGGGGATGGACACAGCTGCTCGGGATTCAGGGACACAACGAATAAAAGGTTCTGCAGCAGGGCCAGGCTGTCGCTGCCCGATGTGAGCAGCTCATGGCCTGAAGAGCTGAGCAGGTCTGTGTGAGCCCGTGCCCCCTCACCCCCAGAACCCGCCCTCTGCGCTCTGCTCCGGCAGCAGTATCGGAAAGAAGCAAACAGCTGTGTTTTAAGGGAGGAGATGCCGGAGGGCTGCCCAGCCGCACCAGCCCCGAGAACCGGCCTTGCACAGCCCCGGGGAACTGCGCGGGCACCCCCGGCCCGGGCACACACAGGGACCAGGCTCAGCCGGGCCGCTTCTCTCGCCGCCAGCGGGCGAGGAAAGCTCTCGGGTGCCCGGAGGTGAAGGCAAACAGGGCACAGCCCGCCCGGTCCGGCGGCAAACGCTGGGGCGGGCGGGCAGGGAGGGCACGGCGGGAGGCCGGCAGCTCCCCGTGCCTGCTCTTCACCCTGTCCCCTTCCCTGTCTTCTTCTCCTGTCCCCTCCCTCGCCCCTGTCCTCGGCCCCTTTCCCCGTCCCCGCCCTTCG
>VZRO01002403.1:69957-89473 GCA_013397915.1 Daphoenositta chrysoptera
CTGCGGCCCCGTGCCCGGCACGGCTCTGCGGCGGGCTGGCGCTCCCCGGGCAGCGGCCGCCGCCCCCGCGTGTCGCCGTCCCTGCGCTGCCACCCCCGGGGCCACCCGCGGCTGTCCCCACGCAGGGACAGGCCGGGTCCCCCGTCGCGCTGGGTTGACACCGGCGGCGGGGCCGGCCGAGCATCTGCCGGGTCGGGGACCGCGATCGCTGTGCGGGGAAGCCTAGCACAGAATAAGCTCCGTTATTCTGCATCGCCCAAGCGCGGGGGGAGCGTGGCGGGTCCATCGCTGGGCATCTCGTCACCCTGGGGGACCGCTGTGAGCTCCAGAGGGGCCCTGCACAGCCCTGCTGTAAGCCCTCCTTTTGTTGTCGTTGTTGTGTCATTCTTCAAGTCACGGTGAGCGTTTTTCCCAGCGAAATGTCGATTTCGATGTTGACTTTGCGGGAGGCGCCTGTTCAGAAGTGCTGACAGATCACCAGAGCACCTGGGCCAGGTTGTGTCACCTGAAACCGCCGAGTCCCACGTGTTTGACACTGACCTTCTGACTGCTTCGGTTTGTTTTCCCTCCCCACAGCTGCAGATACACCTTCATGCACACCTTCCCTGTGTCGTCTCCCACGCCTTCCTGGACTCCGTGATCTTAAAGGTCTTTTCCAATCCAAACGATTCCACGATTCTCCGCTGTTATCAATGCGGTGGAATCCAGGCCCAGGCCAGCAGAGCACCCATGGGGGCAGTGGAGGGACACAGACAATCCATGCTGGTCACACACGGTTTTCCTGCCAGCTGGTTGGTTTCAGTTGGTGTTAATAAGTTTAGCTGCTGCCCTTTTGTTCAGAATAATTCAGAGCTTCCTTGTTATCGAGGCCATGGCTGGAATAGCCTGTGTTTGCCCATCTGGAAGCAGCAGAGACAAAAGCTGGTGTGACTGAAACTGCCGACGTCACAGCACTGTGAGACCTAACGTGGGTACAAAAACCCAATCTCTGCACAGTCTGGGGCAAAAATAACCCCCAACAAAATGGAAATCAGAGGAATTTAAACAAACCTGCTTGCTAATGGAAATGCTTCTCATCATCACTTTGTTCAAAGCCATTTCCCTTTTCAGTTTGTAGTGCACAGGGATGTGAGGGATTTTGCTGGGTCAGCAGACCCGGCCCAGGGAGACTGGCCAGGGAGGAAGGGCAGAAGCAGAAGAAAGCAGAGCACACCCAGACAGCACTGAGAACCCTCAGGGCTAAGGATTTCTTGCCTGAAATGCTGTGGGGTGTTTTTGTAGCTGATCCAGCAGGCTGCCAGGGAGGTGCTGGGGCCAGTCCTGCCTGGGCTTCCATCAGCTCCCAGTGTTTAGTTAAGAAATAACTTGAAAAAATAGAAATACCTCTGAATCCTATCCATGTGGAGGTGTGGGTGGGAATCTGGGGTACTCACTGGCCATGGCCTCACCACGAGCAGCTGGCAGATCCCAGTGTCCACTCGGACAGCCCCTGACAACCCCTCTGTGCCCCTGACAGGGTGGGATGGAGGTGCCCTCAGCCACTGGGTTGCAAAGGTGGTGGTGGTCCCATCAGGAGAGTGAGATCAGTGAGGAGAGAGGGGAAAGTACCTGAAGGGGCCTACAAGAAAGATGGATAGGGACTTTGGACAAGGGATGGACTGACAGGACCATGGCTTCAAACTGAAAGAGAGCAGAGTTTGATGGGATAATGGGGAGAAATTCTTCCCAGTGAGGGTGGTGAGGTCCTGGCACAGGTTGCCCAGAGAAGCTGTAGCTGCCCCATCCCTGCAAGTGTTCAAGGCCAGGTTACCTGAATGAGGGGGACACTCTGGGGGGCTTTAAACTCCTGTGGCCTTTCATGGATTAGGAGAAACTGGTTCCATTCCTTCCACCCAACCAGCTGGGACAAATAAAATCCCAGGAGTGAAGCTCTTCCGGAGGCCTGCAGCCCACCATATCCTGGTGAGGGTCATCCTGCAGTCACAGCCGCACCAGTGCTGCCTTTGAGTGTGGTGTTTTCTCTTGCTGACCCCCAACAGCTGAGTAGTCACAACTACGTGGGACACCGTAAGGGGACAAAGTATAAGGTATTGCCAAGCAGGGAATTAAACTGAGTAAAGCAAAGAATAATATTGTTCATTTTTAACAGTCTTGGATGTGAAAGCCAATAATAGAAAATAATACTTTGAGTCAGAAAAGGGAATTATTTTTATTGTAAAGTTGGCTGTGTCCCCTGTTTTTTGTGCCAGGACTGTGGAGAGTCACTGGCAGTGCCAAGTGACGATGCTGGTCCCACAGGTTGTGCTGGCAGTGCTGAGACCACCGTGGCCTGTCCCTGGTCAGGGAGGGAGAGGGACTGGGAGGTGTCTGTCCCTTCATGTCGGTGCCATTCCCTTGGGCTGACCAGGATCAGGGCCTGATGTGGGCACTGGGGATTCGGCTCCAACAGCAGCTTCTCCATGCCCAGAGCTCGCTGTGGCCAGCACTGGTGTGACAGAGGAGCCTCGCTCAGGGCACACACTCGAGGCCACCGGGGTGTCACAAGCTGTGACTCGATGGCTGTAAGAATGGCTGCTTTACAGGAGGTTCTTTCTGTGCTTCAGTGTGGGTTTCTATAATCTCTCCTGCTCGCTGCACTCTGCTGTGTGTGTGATAATGCAAACCCACCTATTTCCCGTGGTCTTTGATCTTCTCTCCCAATTACATATCAAATGGAGTTGGAGAAATGTCAGATTGAGGCTTTTCTCATTAGTACCTGTGAGTGCTGTGATGGTGCAAATTGTCCTTTGAAGCTTGAAGATCTGTGAGTTCTCATGCAAATGTTATGTGCGTGGTTTTGCACTTGATTTCTGTCCAGCGTGGAGCTCTGCAGAGTGCCTGTGACTGTGCTGGCAGTTCCCAGCCTCCCCTGGTGCTGTGAGCACTTCATTCTGAAGAATAACGTGATAAAGGAATGTGTAGGGACTGTGTGGGCTTTTCCCCAAGAATGGGGTTCCCTGGGCACTCCAGGAAGGTTCTGCCATCATCATCATCCCTGCAGGTCCCGCAGCGCTGTGTGGGGGAGCTGGCTTGTCCCCTCAGGGAACGCTGCGTCCCTCAGCATGGCAGACCTGTTCTGGGCAGGTTTCTGTGGTGTCGTTGGATGTGGTGCCTGGGGGTTTAATGCTGTGGAGTGTGGGAAGCAGCGTGGCATTGGAACAGGTTATTTTAATGGGATTGAAGCCGCCCAGAGTGGCCTGTCTACCCAGTTCCCATATCCTGGTTCATGGGAAGGCTCTGGGGAGAATGGCTGGAATCTGTTCCTGCAGTACATTACAGCCAGATCTGGGTACTGTGTCCAAACGACCCTAAAGCTCCTCTGGAAAAGAGGGAAGAAAGAACAGTCTGTCCCACTCCAGGGGAGGCTGCAGCTCTCCAGGCAAGAATCTTTGCTGGAAGGCACAGCTGGGCATTGACGCTCTGCGGTGACAACGTCCTGTCCCACAAAGACAGCTTAGCCATGAGACAGTATGGAGCAGGGGGGAAATGACCTGCTGGAAAACACATCACTCTCCTCCAGCAATAATGTGATCTCTTGTACTTGCCAGCTCCTTGCTGGTCTTCCCCATCCTCACTGGGAGTTTCAGCCACTAAGGGCACCAGTTACTGCTGGTAACTTGTAAAATTTTCTCCTGATTTCCCAGCTTTAATGGTCTCAAAAGATATCACACCGATAGGCAGACCCCAGCTCTCCCTGGGAGCATCTGTGCCCTGCAGGCGTCCTCAGCACAGGTGGGCAGAGAAGGTCTCTGCAACCAAGAGCCACTGATGAAGCAGCTCCTGCTCCTGGGCTGCAGGCTCTGAGCACAGGACTAGGCCCCCAGTTGGTGCAAATCTAAACCAGACATGCTTTAACCAGAGACTAAAACACAATAGCAGAATCAAGAACAAAAACCCTCCCAAAAGCCAGCTCACCCCCAGCTGCCAGTATCCTCAGCGCAGGCAGGAGACATGAGGGGCCGGCACAGGATCTACCAGATCCAGCTGCGAGGCAGATCCCAGCGTGTGTTCCAGGGCTCGGGGATGTGTTTGCTGGGGTTTGCTCCCCCTGGAGCAGCTCTCTGTCAGAGAGCTGTCGCTGTTGGGTTTGCTTTGCCGGTGGCTGAGGCACCAGGCTCATGATGGCCCCAGGCCCAGCTCTGTGTCCCTCCCTCCCTCCCTGCTGTGGTCCTGAGCTCCCCAGCCTCCTCCCCGGGAACCACTGGCTTCTGCTGGCTGCAGCTGCTCCATCCACGCCCAGGAGTGCCCAGGGCTTGGTTTGTTTTAGGAAAGCCAGGGCAGGAATATGGGCAGGGGCAGCTGGCAACAGCACCAAGCCAGCCCTGTCCCTGCCAGCTCAGGGGCTGGTGGGTGGGCTCTGGACCGGCCTTGGTCCAGCTTAAACAAACCAATGTGCAGGATTTTGTGATGGCTTTTTCCAGCCCAGATATGCTTCCTGAGGACTTGTCTGTGTACAGCGGCACAAGGGGCTAGGACAAGAGGTGAGGTCGTTTTCATGTCTTTAAGGATATTTTTTCTTGTGCTGCACATGAGGCACGCAGGGAGCTTTTCATCCATCTTCTGCTGCCTTTTCTGGCTCCTTCCCTGGGAGGATGTGGGTGTTATCCATGTTCTGTGTGTCTCACAGCCCACGGCTCGCAGCAGCGCTGCTGCTGACCTAAGAGTTTCCTCTTGAGTCACTGTATGAAGACTCAGCTTTTCTGGCTTTTTTTCTTGAGATATTGTTGGAATATTTCATTTCCTAATACTTTTGGTGGCACATCGGTTACTACAGCATGCCATGCTTGCCCCCAGGCTTTTCACAGGTGGCTTCTGTCCTGCTGGGTGCCAGCCTGGCTCTGGAGTGACAGCAGTGTCCCTGCTCCGTTCTGCTGCAGTGCACGGCCGGACACCTGTGGCACATCCTGGCCACAATGCATCCTCCTGCCCACACAGCCTGGCTCTGGCACTGCTCCCTGGCTGCCCAGCCGTGGATCTGGGCTGCAGGGAGGGGCTGCAGTGCCAGGATGGGCCATTCTCCAGGGACAGAGGGGCAGGCACTGCTGTGGGGGCTGCAGTGTCCAGAGCGCTGCCCTGCAGCACAGCCTGGCAGGAACACAGAGGTTTGTAGAACCGTGGGTTCGTGGAAAAAAACTCTGGTGAACAATCAGCACCATTTACATGTACTGAGCACCAAAATGCTGCAGCTTTGGAACTGCTGGAGAAGTTCAGCAGGCAGCAGTTATTTTTCCTTACTCAGCATTAAACAGATTTTCCAAACACATAAAGCTTCTGTCTGAGGTTCTGACATGTGTGAATGAGAAAGCTTTTGGAACCTTGTTGTTTCTGTTCTGGTGGTGGTGGATTGTCCACAGCAGCCTGTGCTGTGTCTTACAGCCTCCTCAGCGCCGCTGGCCGAGCTGCTCCGCTGGGAGTGGTGATCCCGGGCTGTTCTGGCTGTTTTCTCCAGGGGCACATTCAAACACGGCCTCTCTGCCCAGTGTCCTTTCTTGTCACCAAATTCTCCATGCAGGTGAACGTGCGGTCACGAATTGTTCAAGTGATGATAAGAGCAGCAGAATAGCCTGAGATAAGTCTATAAATATAAGTACAGCTCAGAAGTCAGTTGCTCTCTCAGTCTGATCTCTCTCCTTTTTATCCTGTTCCCCCAGCCAAGCTTGATTTTGAAGAGCCTGGAGATGTTTAAAACAAGAATAGATTTACTAATGTTACTAAACGTTTTAGCTGTGAAAATGGAGAACAAGGGACACAACCTGTTCCTGTGCCATCACAGGATGAACTGGGGACCCGCAGAGCATCAGGGCACCCTTTGAGGTGGAAGCACAGAGTTCTTGCAGAGGTGCCCAGAGAGGGGGTTACTCTTAGCAAAGCCCCCCTAAGTGTGCTCTGCGGGTCGGGCTGTCCCAGTGCCAGTCAGGTTGATGCTGCCCAGGAGGCTCCCGGGAGGTGCCAGCTGCGGCAGGACAGCCCATGTCCCCGCTGGCATCGTCTCCCAGCCTGGATCAGGAGGGATGCGCGTTCCTCCCCGCAGCGAAGCCCTGGGGACGGCTGGGAAGGCGCTGGCGATCCTCCCTGGCGTGCTGAGTGACTCAGCCGGCCCCGGCCCGGCCCCGCTGCGCCCTTATCGCAGGAAACTCTGAAATCATCCGAGCTTGGAGCGAGCGCAGCTCCCGCGCCCCTCAGACCTGCCCTGCCTGGGAAGGGGCGCTGCAGGGAGATGCATCTGAGGGCTCTGCAGATCATGAGATGTCTCTGCGGGGATTGCTCGCGCTCTGCCCCGGATAAGAGTCCGTTGTTTTCGTGTTTGTTTTCCCTCTGTCCGTCCTGCCTGTACAGCGGGGAGCCGCGGCTCTTGGAGCACACCCTCTCCTGCCGCTCACGCCAGAGCACCGTGCCAAGAGCTGCTCGGCTGCTCCTGGAGCTGGGGGCTCTGGGGGGGCTGGAGCACTGCAGGGATTTCTGCAGCTCTGCCCTCGCTCCCCTGATGCCCCTGGAAAAGCAGCTGCTGCCCCTCCCTGACAGCTCACTCGTCCCAAGGGAGAAGAAAATCCATTTGTTTCCCATGGCTCAGCCATGTATTTTTATTGTATTTTTCATGTGTTTTTATTTTTTAAAGAGTCTGTGCTTTATTGCCCAGCCCTAGGACCTGTCACCAGGCTGGCATTCTGAAGGTGGTAATTGGCTTCTGTGGGACAGTGATGTAAACAGGTGTATAAATAAATGCCACCTGCCAGCCTCACCCTGCTTCCAGCTGGGCGCCTGCGTGTCTTCCAGCCCCAAAGTGTCCCCCAGCTGCCACAGCCACAGCTCAGCTGGCACTGCCATCCCCGGGGCTCACCTGGCAGCACCATCCCCACAACTCACCTGGCCATCCCTGCTGCAGGGCAGGCATCCTGCAGCCTCTGTGCTGGGAGTTCTCAGGAAAGCTGTCGGGTGCTGCCGCCCTTGGAGCCTCCCATGCGGGTTTGGGAGCCGCTGACTGCCCAGCACAGGAACCAGGAACCAGCACCACCTCCACCAGCAGCACTGGGGGAGCCGGGCACTGCTCCCTGGCTGTGGCTGCCCCTCCTACACCCGGGTGCAGAGCGCTCCAGGGCAGTGCTGAGCCATTCCCCGGTGTGCTCACAGTCGGATTGGGACACCAGGTGGTCTGAAATCCCTGCAGGTCTGGCAGCACCAGCCCCACGCTTGGGCTTGGTCTCTGGTGAACCAACTCTTCTCTGCCTCTGCGACCCCGGGAGCGTTTGCCCAAAAAACATTGCATTATTTTTACTGCACCTTTCACCAGTTTTGCCGATTTTTAAGGCCGCCCATCTTTTCTTAACTTCCATTTCAGTTTGCCACGTGTTCAGGGCTGGCTGCCCTGTGTCTCTTTCCATTTTTGCTGAAGCAGCTCCCCCAGCTTTGCAGGGCTGCAAGGTTGATTTGAAAGGCCAGCAAAACGCCAAAGGGGAAAAAAACTGTTATCTGAGAAGTTCAGGCTTCCAAAGTGCAGTTTTACCCATGGCTTATCCTGAGGAGCACTGAGGGAAGTGCTGATGCCAGCAGGAGTTTCGCTGCTGTGGGGAGAGCGGGGGTGCCCTGGGTGTGCTGGGCCAGGCAGGAGGCTGTGCTGCAGCATCCTGTGCTGTCCTCATGTTTCAGAAGCAAAAATCATTTTAAAAGTTCATCCAACACACTGTCCTTTATAAAAATACTAAACATACAGCCCGAAGTGCCACTCTATGAAACCAGTACAAGCCAGTGAGTGTCACTGGGAGAATGGTGTGTTACATGTCTTTGCTTTGAAATGTGGCTCTGCTGCACGATTCTCTTCCTGATCAATGGACCTGTCACTGTGGAGGTCTTGGGAAGAAGATGCTGTATAACTTAATCCAAGGGAGGGTAAGAGTGAGTCCTTCTCCCAGAAGCTGTATCCCACATCACTCACACCCACTTCTCTCCCAAACAGACCAATATACCCCAAAACTTTGTTGTCCTTCCAGTTTTGCTTGGTTGCTTTGTGTTTTGGTTGGGGTTTTGGGCTGATACGTTGCCAAACTTCCAAGCTGTTGGTGAGGAGATCCATAGTCTCCTTCTGCTCCAGGCATCCAGGAAAGCCCCTCTGTGTGTTTAACTTCCTTGAGCTTCAGTGCAGCCTCATAAACCTTGCCAGCTCCTGTGAAGCACGGCAGGCTCGGCAGAGCCAGTTTCCATCAGGCAATGAGGGAGATAAGGCAGGCGTAAGAATTATATGATGAGTGTGAACCATTGCTGTGTGGGTCCTTGGGTTTTTAATTTAACAGTAAATAAGAAAACAAACCCGTCAAGCAAGTTTGGGCACTTCCCACAAGGCTGGCTGGGCAAGGAGAAGAATTCATGAGAATAGAAGATTGAAGTTTAGGACAGGAAACAGAAACTGTGGAGGGTGGAGGGAGAGTGGGAGGGGGATGTGTGAGTGGAGGTGATGGTCCAGAGGGCAGGTAACCAGCTTGCAGAGCAAAAGGTCACTGGTTAAGGAGAGGTACTGAAAAATGTCTTTTTACAAGAAGTGCAGCCCTGCTCTTCTGCCTGGAGCCTGGGCTGAACTGGCTGTGAAAAGGAAGCAGCAGCTTATGAATGACTTAGTCAATGAAGGGCTGATTAGGAGAGGTAAATGTGCGACAGAGTGTGAGACATCCAGTAAATTCCTTTGCAAGAGATTTGTAAAGCTCAGCTAAATATAGCAAAGTTATTTTTAGCAGTTCATGCTAGCCACTTACTCCTGGCAAGTGGAAAACCCGTGTCAGTGTGGGAAAAATGGCCTTTGTCCAATGTGTCAGGATTTCTGAGTCCCCACAGAGCCTTCAGGGGCACTTGCGGACGGCTTGCCCTGGGCCAGTGCCAGGCACTGCCTGTCCTGGGCTGCTCTGTAATTCCCTAGTGGTGAGCATCTCTCCCTGTGCAGCACCAAGAGGGCTGGATTCCTTGCAGGATCCTGTGTGGATTTGGGACTACCTAGAAGGCTGGCCGGAAGGTTATTTTTTTATCCTCATCTGAGAAAATCAACATGTTTCTGTGTTTGAGCAGCTGTAGAGTATTTGGGAGTGTTCCATGAGTCAGGGCTTGTTACTCCTGATCCTGATGGCACATCTGGGCTCAGTGGGGGGAGCTCATGGCTTTCCAGGCTGAGGGATTTTGGTGGGACAGAGACAGGGGACTTCAGGCAGGTGGTACACACAGTGTAAATCCAACAGCTTGGAGCAGAGTCTGGCCCCTTGGCCACATACTCTCTGTGTTGGCTCCTAAAGCTCTGCTGCAAGGACAGAGAATCCCCGGGAAGCAGTGGGTCGGGTACCGTGTCCAGAACCTCATCCCCAGGGTGGTGATGGGGATCAACTCCATCTCCTTAGTGATGCAACTCCCTGGGAAATTCTTTGGCGGGAGTTGGTAACAATGGGCACTTTATTTTCCCCTCAGGAATCACAGCCCTCTCTCTGCATGCTGGGAAAAGTGGCATTTCTCATGTTGTACATATTCTGTGCACAGCTCTCCACCAGGGAGGAGAAAATCGTCCATAGGGACCATTGGTAGGAAATTTAGGTGTGTCCTCAACTCCTGTGTGTCAGGGTCTTGCAACATATCCCCGACAGAAACGGATTTGCAGGTTTCAGATCCTAACCCAAAAACTTCCATGTCTTAAAATGCTCTTTTTAAAGGCAGAGTGAACTTTTATTGTCTTTTGTTTGCTTATTTGAAAACAAAGTGTGTGGCCTGATAGTTCTGTTTTCAAGCTGGAGAAGAGGAAAGCAAAATGCAAAGACGGAGCTCCTGCTTACATTTGCTCTGGTTATTTGCACTGCCATGGTCAAACCCAGGTTGGGTTTTCCTTATTGATTCCTTATGGGTTTTCTTCATGGGTTGCTGAAGCTGTGACTGAGTTGCTCTGGCACTGCAATCTGTGGGTCGGGCAGATGCAGAAGCTCAGTAATTGCTTTCTCCCCTATAAAAATCTCTGCTGGGTGCTCTTCCCCGAGCTGCCCATTCGTAGGTGCAGGCAGGGAGGCCAGGTAAAGTCACTTCTCACCTTCCAGTGTGGGCCGGGACATCCTGTCCCTTCCCAGGAACAGGACAGGGATGCTGCAGCCCCATCACTGTTCAGCTATTCATGCTTTCAGTTGGATCAAATTAAATTCAGGACTGCCTTTGCACTGGGAGTGTCAGGGAGTGCCACTGGCCAATGATTGCAATGATGATGATGAGGCTGAGGAGGGTATTTTGTTTTTTCCTCCTTAATTTTCAGTGTGATGCCCAGGGAGCAGCGTGTGATGAGGATTAACCAAAGGGCTGCTGAACCCACTGCTTGCTCGGCCCCTGAGCTTCTGGAGGAGCAGCAATTCCCACCTGGCTGTTTCCTTGGAAGAAGCTGAGTGGTGCTGTGTATACCAGCTGCTGCACAGCCAACGAGTGTCAAAAACAAGGGTTATTTGGGTGTGGATAATGGGGGTGAGCGTGCTGGCAGCCCGGCCCTGGCCGATGTGACGTTTTGCCTCCACACCTGCTCTCCCGCACAGTTGGAGATGTTCTGCTGGTTTTCAAAGCGTTTATTTCTAAGAATCAGGCTGCTCGTTGCCCCGGTGTCACACCCGATGTCCCACTGTGTCCCTGTGGTGTTAAATGAGGCAGCCCAGGCACAGCCCCCCTATCCTGGTGCAGGGATCCTGCTGGTACCCGTAGCTGTCACCGCTCGGTTGTCACGGCCACTTCTATTTCGGTGTGCTCAGGGGCATGGTTTCCTCTCTTGGGAACAGAGGACCATTGCAGTCACACAGATTGTGACCTCTGGGTTGTAATTAGTAAAGCTAATTAAGGATGTGCACCTGTGACACCCAGAGCATTGCAGACCCTCGAGCGGCACCTCTGTGCCCCATTCTCTGTCTGCTCACCCTGTTCCCCCATGGCTCTGTCCTGTGGTGATGGTTTCCTTCTGATGGTTTAAATTCTAAGCACTGGAGGAAAAAGCAGCAGCACAGCCCGGTTTGGGGCTCTGCTTGTGTTTCTGTTTTGTTAGAGGCCTGTGGCTTTTGCAGCGGTAGCAGCACACTTTTGTTTGTGGTTTTTGGTTACCTGTGGTTGCTGTGAAATGTTGAAGTGAGAATCCTTCTAGGTCCTTACTGAGCAGGCTGTGAGGCACATCCTTCCAGAGCTGCTGGCTCTGGAGGTGTGTTTATCCACACACAAACACAGCCCCAAGTTCTCTGTGTGCCTCCCGAGGCTGGCAGGGCTGGCACTGGTGCTCCCCCCTCCTGCCCTGCAGCCGGGCTGGGGCTGCTCTGTGCAGGGATGGAACTTCATTTTTACTAGAAGAGTAAATTATTGTGACCACAAATGGTGAAACCTGGCATTGCTTTCTGACGCTGGAAGGGAGAAGAGTCCTTGAGGACTCCTGATCGAATTCATGTTGGTGTGTTTCCATGGAAACAGGCTGAGCAGGCAGGGTCCTTGGGGCAGTGCTGAATCTTGGCGTGCTGTTGGTGGGGATATTCCAGCTTGAAGCATGGCATTATTCCTTCTTCCTTGGGTCCTGATGCTGGGGGAGCAGGACAGGCCCTGCAGCCACCTCTCCCTCCTGCCAGGCTCTGGGGGCACAGAGCAGGAGCCTTTGGCAACCGAGTGTTTGCATTGGGAAGGAAAACATTTCCGACTGTTAAAACAAGGGAGAATACAGACTTATCTCCCCCAGCGTGGGATGGAGCCCCGTTTTTCCACATAGCTAATCTCTTCCTGCTGGCCCCTTCCTTTGGTCCAGCCTCTTTCCTGTGGCCATGGCTTATCCCTTTCTCCCCTGGCCCCCTGTCCTGCCCCATCCCTGGTGTCCCCACACTGCCATTCGGGTGCCACCGAGGGAAGGAAGGGGCAATGTCTCACCCAATGTTTCTGAGCACTGATGCCGATTCTCTGCCTCAGGCCCTGCTGCTGGGCCCTGCAGGGACACAGCCCTTAACGGGGACATCCTCTGTTCCCACGGTGCCAGCGGTCACTCAGCCCCGTGCTGTGCCCCAGTCACACCCCAAAGCTGTCCCACGGTGCCAGTGGTCACTCAGCCCCCTGTTGTGCCCCAGTCACACCCCAAAGCTGTCCCACGGTGCCAGCGGTCACTCAACCCCCTGTTAGGTCCCAGTCACCCCCCAAAGCTGTCCCACGGTGCCAGCAGTGTCAGCCCCATGTTACATCCCAGTCACACCCCAAAGCTGTCCCACGGTGCCAGCGGTCAGTCAGCCCCGTGCTGTGCCCCAGTCACACCCCAAAGCTGTCCCACGGTGCCAGCGGTCAGTCAGCCTTGTGTTACATCCCAGTCACACCCCAAAGCTGTCCTACGGTGCCAGCAGTCCCTCAGCCCCGAGCTGTGCCCTAGAGCCGTGGCAGCGCTGCAGCAGCAGCCGTGCTGTCCTGTGCATGCACGCAGGAGCTCTGTCAGGAGCCGGTGTTCAGCCAAGCTCTGTACGTGTGGGAGCTGACTTGTGTTGGTCTGAGGGGCCTGGTTTCCATTAAGAGCTGCTCCAGAGCCTGCCAGGCACACATGGTGCAGGCTCACGCTCGTTCTCCCTCTCTCCCTCCTTCTCCCTTGGGCTGACAGGGACACACGGCACATGGAGACCCTCTGTGCGTGCCAGGTGCCACCCGTGGGACCTGCGTGTGCTGCCATGCTCCCGGGGACACCAGAGCCATGGTGCCTCGTCACCTGTTGCCAGCCAGCACCCATGCAGGTCCCTCCTGCTGCTTTAACAGGGCCAACTTCAACGGAGGGGATTGCTCAGGGCCTTTTGAAGCTGAATTAGATCTCCAGGGGTGGAGATCCCTCAGCCCCCCTGGATCCCTGTTCCAGTGTTCTGCTGTCCCACTGTGATTTTTCCCATTAAACCACGAGCCTTTTGTCTCCCTTGCCTCACAGCCCTGCTCTGTGGGGTGTAGGATCTCTTTTAGCTGAGGTTAAACACGCTCAGCTTCGGGCAGAGCTGGTTTGTTCTGCCCCATTTCCATCCCCCCAGTACCTCGAGCTCCACATCTCTGTGTGGGAAGGGGAAACGTTGGCTGCAGCCGAACTGGGTGACATTGCTTTTCCTGGGAACAGCCGGGAGAGCTCAGCCCCTAAAGCGATCCCTGATGGGCACAAAGCTGGCTGGGGGTGCTGCTGCTTTCAGAGGGGCTCAAGGACACACGCTGGGCCAGGAGGGGTGTTTGGAGGGAGGGATTGAACATCACCTGCGACCAGCGGCAGGGGAGGGCCTGGATGGGGCCGCAGCAGCATCGGGGGTGGTGATGGGGGTTTGCAGGGGGATGAACAAAGATTCCCCTGAGCGAGGGCTGAATGAGCCTCCGGCCTGGCCTGAGCGAGCGCTGCGGGACTGAGGGGGAATTATTTGCTGAGGTTTTCCATCAAGTCAATGACATCGTTCTGTGTAAGAGTTCACCCATTTACGTGCTCCAGCCCCTGGCAGCTGGGGCTAAATAGCAACATTCAGGCCTGAATCTGCCCATTCAGGAGCAAAGGTTTGACCCATGGGAGGGAGCTGCTGAACGAGGCTTTTGAGGGAGAAGCGGGGACTGCGCTCTGAGCCTGCAGCAGGGACCCGGCTGTCCCCCTGCCCCTGCCTGCCCAGGGACCTTGGGGGGGTCAGGAGCTCCTGACCTGGTGACAGGGGAAGCAGGGCAGCCTGGGGACCTGCTGGTATCCCACACAGGCCACTTGATTTCCTTTCCCCAACATCCATTTCAATGTTGTCCAATTTTTCTCTCCCCTTCACAGCAGCATTTCTGAACATTCCATGATTGCCACCACAGTAGTAAGTTTTATTTTCAAACTAAAGAAAACCCATCCGTGTATACCAAGTTCCTATATACAACAATCATGGTGCTGGTTTGGCAAAGCCATGGTGGGAGCTGGTTGCATGTTAATGACTGTGCCATCACATCTTCCCCACTTGCAAGTTCGTGAATTTCTGAAAGTGCCATCTCTGTGCACCACCACAAAGGAGTCCAGCCTGGGACTGTGCCTATAGCTGGAGTCCCAAATTAGGGAAAATAGCAATGTAAATCAGAGTATAACATTATTCCTTTGCTTTTCTTTTTTTCGCCTACATCCTACACCCTGAGGTTGGGCAAGTGCAGCCTCCTTCTGTTAGTATCTCAGGAATTTGTTGTAGCTTTGTGCAGGATGATGTGGTCGACCCAGTGAGTGTCCCTGGTGCTGTCCCTGCTGGCCCTGGGTCTGGCTCTGCTGTGGTGTCACTGCCCCGTCCCAGGGCTCCTCTGCCAGCGCCAGCAGACGCCGTCCAGCCACGTCCTGCAGCCACACACAGGGTGCAAAGACACAAAGCATTCTTTGGGCCAGAAGCTTCTCTGGAAGGTCCAAAAATAATCTGGTCTGAGCCACAGCCAACATCAGGCAGTGTCTTTGCTTCCAGCCTGGACTGTTCCTCACCAGCAGGAGCAGCGGGTGCCCGGGCCATCTGTGGGTGCCCAGGCAAGCCCAGCTGAGCCCCCTGGCTCAGCTCTGTGCTCTGTGGCGCTGTCCTTCCCTCAGGGCCTGTCTGTGTCCATGACCCCAAAGAGGGACAGTTATTTTTAGTCCTGCCTTTTTCCTCACATTTATTTTCTGACTCTACAGATTTTTGTCCCATATTATGAAACAATTCCTGTGAACAGTGGCCAGCCTGTCTGACAGCCCCTGTGCTCCGAGGAGCTGTGCTGGTGCACACAGAGCCCTGGAGTGTCTCCTGTGTGTTTTCCTGCAGGGAAGTGTGTCAGTGTCCCTTCCTGTATGTGGCTGGACACAAGGCCATCGATCAGTTGTTGTACTGTGTGGTGCATCCATTAGTGCTGCAGAAGCTTTTTCAGAGAGAGAAAAAACCCAAAGCCAATGCTCTCTGCAGCCTCTGAGGGTTATTAATGCTGCAGCATTTTCTGCAGGGCTGAAATTCCCAATGCCTATGAATTTTCATAACTACCTTCCTATGGTCTTGCTCCATTCAGGATAAATTCCTATGACTTGCAGCCTCTGTAGAACAACTGCAGAAACCCACAGCTGACTGCTCTGTCCTTTTCCAGGGTACTCCTCGGCGGTGCAGAAGTTCTCCCAGACTCTGCAGTCCTTCCAGTTTGACTTCATTGGTGACACACTAACAGATGATGAGATCAATATTGGTGAGTTCTCTGCTTTTTGAAGCCGACTTCCAGTAACTGTAAAAGTCCCCCTCTCTAGGAATTAGCCTGCCTGATGGTTTTTAAGCAGCCTCAGGAGCCGGGTTCCAGGCAGCTCTTCCACAGATTATTTTATGAAGTTGAACAGTCACGGGTCGAGTTTCACATTCCCAATTCAGCGGATAATTTGCAGAGGTTTTCCATGGCTCCAGGCCTGCTCCATGCTGCCAGGTGCTGGGGAGGAGGCGGTGTGGTGACCTCCCAGCCATCCCCTCTTCCCAGTGCTGCAGTGGAGCCCAGCGGGTGCTGCCCCCAAAGCTGCCCTTGCGGCCTTTGAAAGGCCTCACAGGAACAAACAGGAACAAACTGCCCCACGCTGCCCTGCAAAGGCACCAGGCTGCAAACTGCTGGGAAAAAGGGTGGCTGGATGTGTCTCAAATGGAAAACAATGGCCATCTGTGCCCTGGGCAGCCTTGCAAGGCTGCTCCCTGCACATCTGCTTGGGGATTAGTGATGCTGGAGCTGGGTTACATCCCTGCCCTCCCCCGGCGCAGCTCTGGGAGTCACTCAGCATCCACTGCCCGGGGGTTGAACCGAAGGGCCTGAATGCCCCAAATCCCATGTGTTTCACATGAATCTGCTCTTGGCTTAGCGAGGTGGGTGGACTGCAGGGTGACAGGAGGCTGCAGGAGGGACAACAGGGGATCCTCAGCCCCCGAGGTTCTGACCCTGCCCCATCAGACAACGCACTTGGCCACCTGCTTGGGCTGAGGGGCTGAGGCTGCCCACAGGCTCACAGGGCATTCTCCAGGCAGGAGCACAGGGCATTCGTGGGGTGGGGCACGGGGTCTTTGCCAGGCTGCTCCCAGGGGCTGCACAGAGGTGAAAAGAACAAAGAAAACCAGCTTTTGTCAGGGAGCAGTTGAAGAGTGGCAGCAGTGTGACATTGCTGATATCAGGCCTCTTGGCTGCTGTCAGAAGGGGAAGGAAGTAGAGCCTGTTCCTTGGGCTGTTGTATTTAAAGCCACGTGAAGCAGATTGCAGCCCTGCCCCTCCAAGGCTTGTTTCCTTTATGGAAAGTCTCTAGGTGAAGCCTGCTGGAAGTGAGTCAGCCTCCAAATCTAATAGCAGCAGAGGTGCTGAGCTTCCAAACACATCTGGGTCAGGGAGGGGAGAACTCTGCCATGTAAATGCCCCTCCTGGGGGCTGAGGGGTCTGAGGCAAACAGCCATGCAAGGAAAGGAGTGTCCCTTCTCTTGGCTGGAAGGGACAAAGCTCCAATGACCAAGCAAGGCTGCTGGGAATGGCAGAGGTTGAATAAAGGGATTGTGGGATGAGGGAGAGCAAGAAGAGATCACAGCAGATGTAAAACCCTCCGTGGTGAAAGGAGCCGAAAGTGTTTCCCTTCAGTTTTGCTGGGGAGTATTTGTTTTGCTCTTTCAAGAAGAGGTTCCCAGTTCCCCTGTGAAGAAGCCTGGGCTGTGTTCCTCCTCCCACCCAGGCCCTGCCGTGCCTGCAGGGGTTGAGGCTTCCTTATCCCTGACACAGCAGTGGGGCGTTGGCGTCTCCGTAGCAGCTTCCATCTCCTGCAAGGGTGCCAGGGATCTGCGTGGGAGTGCAGAGCTCATTTGATGTGCAGGATATGGGAATGAAGCAGAACACTTACAGGCGCTTCTTATGCGCTGCAAGAGAACGTGTTTGGGTTGTAAATAGAGCTCAAGTCATGCTGCTCTCTCGTTGTGTGGGCAGAGAGCAGCCAGGCACCCGAGCGGGTGGCAGCAGGGACACTGCAGGTGGCAGTCAGGACACCGGGTTGATGCTGTCTGTCGTGAGCAGCACTTTCCCCTGGGGATGTGAAAGGTCGTGGATGCACCTGTGTTACCCCACAGCTGCGGCCCCTCCTGTGCTCCCTCCTGCAGCCCCTCCACTCCCCATGGGACTGAGATCTGCAGCTCCTGCAGAGACGAAGCGGGCAGTGAGATGGGATGGCATGTTCCTCCCTCGCAGGCACAGGAACCTGGAACCCTCTGACTGTAAGGACCTTCCTGGAATGCTTCTGGCTGCTCAGCAGAGCCGCTCTGGCGTTTCCACAGTTCCCATGTGTGGCTGGGCAGGCAGTGGCTGCTGGTGGCCCCCCTGCTCCACACTGCCCTGCAAGGGCTGGCAAGTGCTGACCCAGGCCAGTAGCACAGATCCACCCCGCTTTTCCCAGGCACTGCTGGGCTGGCAGCAGGGTCTGAGCCTCATATGTATGGTGCAGGGTCAAACTCCATGGGCTGCTCTGTGACTGGAGCCACGAAACATTTTCCTGGTCGCTTCCTGTAGAGCAAACAACCAGCTAGGGAACATTTTAGGCACTGATATATTCCCTGTAAGTTTGGGGCTGGATTCTCTTTCTCCCTGTGATAATTCTTTTCCTGGCTCAGGCCCCTGGTGTCCATGCACGTCAGGTTTCCCATCATCCCGGGGAGCCACAGTGACAGTCATGTGTGGCCCTGGGCATGAGCACCATGAGCCGTCGGGCCATTGCATTGCTGGGCGCTGGAGCCCTCGCTGGAGGAGAGCTCAGAAGTTCCTGACTCATCAGGAAGGTCTGTTGTGCCACTGCCAGCTGAGGGCCCGTGTCACGAGGCTGCACTTGTTCCCTTTTGTGTGTCTCAGCAGCTGCAGAATGAACCCTCACGCTGGATTTTAGCAGGACAGGTACCTCTCCCAGGGTGCTGCTGTGGATGAGGGGAGAGGGCCCTCAGCTTGCACACAGAGCACAGTAGCACCCTCTCCCTGACCTGTGGGACAAGCTAATCCTGTGCCTGCCTTGCTGTACACCTGCTGTGCCCCCTCCTGTGCTGCCCTGCCCAGCCCAGCATGCTGCAGGGAGGGAGGGTCTGAACTGCAGAGCTCTGGGGTGCGACAGAGCCACTCTGGGCAGTTCCCACCAGGGCAAGAGGGAGCCTCGGACCCACCGGACCTGTCCCATGCTGTGCTGAGCGGGCTGGAACTGTGGGAACCTTTCCCAGCTGACTCCCAGATAGTTCCCAGGCACACTGGGATGATCAGGTTGCTCCCCCAGGCATCCAGCACACAGCCACATTTACCTGCATGGGCGGGAGTTTGCCCAGCCTTGCCTTGCAGCCCAGAGAGATGGGAGTTTGGCTCCGCAACGTCAGTGCTCTGCTGCTGAGAGGTTTCCTCCCCTGTGACAAATTCAGCCCCTTCCCAAGCTCTCCTTCAATGGGCAGGGAAAAGGGCTTTGTATTCCACCTTGGTGTGGGGTCAGTCAGCCACTCCCACCTGGTCATTTCCTTCCCCAGGCTAAATCATTCCTTTTTCAGTTTGTTAAAGGAAAGGTTTCATGCTATTTTTATTGTAGTTGGACTCCAGCTGCTGATCAGTGAGATCTTTTTGTTTCACTTCTGACATTTTGGGGAGTGGTGTCAGTGTCTGTGACCATGTCTACACCTGCTGCCTCTCCTCCTGTACATGGACTTTGTGCTTCCTGGTGCCGAGTGTGATCTTTGTCATTCCAGGCTGTTTGCATTTGACACACTTGTCCTGGTCCTGGCAAGCACCTGCATCTCTTCCTGGGGCAGGGGGGCCGGGCCCATCCTGGTGCTGCTGGCAGCTGTCCAGGCAGGCCAGGCAGCCCTGTCCTGCCCACAGCTCCCACGGTGGCAGGGCCTGTCCTGCTTCAGGCCCTGGGGATGGCAGCTGCCCCTTCCCCCTGTTTGCCTTTCCCTCCATTTGCCCTTTCTCTGCTGCCTGCATTGCCATTTCTATAGCACAATTACTAATAAAAGCTAATTAACATCTTCTTACCTTCCCAGGGCCTCCTCTCCCTCATTGCCCGAGTAGGAGACCCTCCTCTCCCTTGCCCAGATAAATACCCCTCAAGGCCAGCCTGCACATGGCATTGCCTCACGCAGTTTCTGCCAAAAGAGGCCACCTCTTCTTGGTGTTTTTGCCAGCCTTTAGATGGCCATGCTGGGGGTGCGGCCACACTGGGGTGTCCTGACGTGTGTCCCACACTCCGATGTCACATCCCAGCTCCTCTGACCAGCCTCTTCTTTTCTTACAGCCGAGTCCTTTAAGGAGTTCGCGGAGCTGCTGCACGAAGTGGAGCTGGAGAGGTCCATGATGGTGAGGAGATGGGAGCTGGGCTCTGTCATTCCCAACACGGCTAAAGGCCAAATCATGCACCGTGTGCCTGGCTGCTCCTCAGAGGGCAGCTGGGAGCACCGGGAATGTGCTTTGTACTCATCTGGTCCATGGTCCCATGGCCGTGGGCCCTGAGCACGGGCAGGCACAGCAGTAGGTGTGG
>VZRO01002404.1:0-37106 GCA_013397915.1 Daphoenositta chrysoptera
TATTATTTTATATATATATACTTATATTTCATATATCTATATATTTATGGAACTAAAAGAGGAGAAAATATTTTCCCATAGAATTGTTCTGCTTCTGTTACTCTTGTTATGGTTCTAGGGGTTGCTGTGATTTAAATCATGAGCTGTATGTGATTATTGTTCAGGTCTGGACAAGAGAAATACCTTCTTGTATGTAACAGGAGTATGAAAAAAAAAAACTGAGAACCTGTCATGGCTGAACCAATTACCTAAGTAGTGGCTGTTTCTTTTAGTCATATGTTCAGTATATTTTTGTAACATGCTGGAGCATTTCCTGCTTTTGCATGCATGAGTGCTAGCTTAATTCAGTCAGCTGAATTAATGTTATTTTCTTTAGAAAACAAATTAGAGACTTCAAAGACTTCTTGGTTGCCTCAAAATGTTTTCATAGGATAAAGTAAATGAAAATAGATACTTTCTTGTTCTAATGAGACTGTAAATAATTTAGGTACTTCACATCCATATAGGTTTCTATTACCAGAAAATTCAGAGATTAGGGGGAAAAGTTTAAAATCTTAAAAATTGCAATATGAATTAATTTCACATTTGGGAAAAAAATGAGGCTCATTCTTGATGAGTCTGCATTGATTCACTTGCCTTTTTTGTTAAAAATAAAAACATATTAACTTCCACATTTGACTATAACCCCCTCTTTATTGTATCTCCCTAGCAAAAAATCTGTCTCCCAACTGGCCACCCATTCTTTCTAAGGGAATTAGGCGTACCTGAATTTTCCAGAATGTATCTGTTGGAAGTGTGGTAAAATGCCACATTCCTCTGGCTCAGTTCTCACCATTTTTCCTGCCAGTAAAAGTCTGCACACAATGACCTTGCCAGCAGCTAGCCACTTGATAGGGAATTGTCACCATCAGTCTGGAAAGCCAGTTCATCACCAGTTTATCACCACTGGTGATAATTTTGCCCTCACAGCATCTCACAAGGCAGGCATAAGACTGAAGGAGCCACGAGTCTCCAGCTCATTGCTCCCAGAGTTTACCAAGCTTGAGCCCCTTCACTGTGCTTACAATCCCAGCACCCACTTGTATAGAAACACATCTCTTGAGGTCAGAAAGAAAATTAAAGCTTGTAATGGATCTTGGAAGCCTAATTTCTCAGTAACAGCCCAAGGGAAGGTGGAGTTAAAAGACCACTGGAGTGGTCCTGCATCCCTAGCTAATAGGGTGACAAGCAGAGTTGATGGTGTGGGGAAACTTTAATTTCTGATGTCTATGCCATTGTCTATAATGGGTAAGTAGAAGTCCTCCATAAGTGTCAGCAACTCTTTTCCCAAAACTCAATGATTGATAAAAATAAGATAAAAAAAGATCTGGCCCTTCCTAGACTGATGTAGGAAGTAACACTGCTGACCAGAAAAGACTTTTAAAAATATGACTTAAGCCTTATCTAGTGTATTTCAATTAAAGGATTAATTTGCTTCTCACTAGAGGCTTGCTATCACCCTGTTTGCAAAGAGTAATTAAAAAAATTCATTAGTGGGGATGGTAAATTCTTCTGCCATTTCAGTCAATGTTGTAAGGTAATGTAGCCTGGAGCTTTGCACAGCTTGGCACTTGCTATAAAAGAGGGTATTTCTAATAAGATTTACATTTATTAAGACTACTGTGGCTGCTCCAATCTTGATCTTCTTGAAGTTAAAGGGAGAATTCTTACTGACTTGACATAGAATCTGACCCAAACAGCAGGACAACTTGAAATAAAAGGCGACCTTATAGCATCCCTCATTATGCTGGGATGAGAAATAACTTTAAATCAGCATTTTTTCACACCATTTTTTCTCACTTGGATATACAATGCACATTCTCGTTCACTCATGGAAACACTTGGTTGGCACGGTTATTTTAAAATAAATTATCTTAAAATAAGTTATGTCTGTAAAAAGCACATATGATACAAGACACAAGCAAAGGCACTTGATTTAGGACAAGTATAGGATTCTAGGCAAATTACTGTTTCCTTTTAGCAGCTGGCGAAAGCTCTGTAACTTTGGATCCCTAACATAAAATTTTCCTTCTTAGGCATAATCATGTAGATAGAGTCAAACTGAGTTATGTTTGTGCCTATACCATGATGTGCACTCATTGCCTTCCTTTCCCCCATCAAATACAATTATCAGAGAAAGATGTGATCATATGAGGAATCCTCTAAGCCAAGGCCTCCTACCTCCATATGAAGAACAAACTTTAAGGCTGAATCACTCTAAACACCACCTGAGTTAAACCAGGATGTCTCACCTAATTAGGTAAGTACAGCAGACATTGTGAAAAGGGTCAGCTGCTGAGGTGTTCTGCTGCCTTAGCTTGGTGTAGTCATGGTGCATCTTGTTGTCTTCATCGATGTTGTTTCCTTTCATGGAGCTATGGGTTTCATTACACCAACTGACAACAAACTTAACTTCATAATACTTATTTAGGTTGAAGAGGACTTACTTTGAGATGTTCTTTAGAAGAATTTGCCTTTTTCAACCAATAGACTCTACATGAAGCTGCCCAGCTTTCTTAAAACTAAAAGACTGTGCATGCTGAATTTACTCACATGTTTAGAGAAGACAGAAAGACATCAGTTGACTCTGTAGCAAGTCAGAGTATTTCTGCTGCTGTTTTAAGTTGATTGTGGCTGCCTGAAATGTCTTTTTTCTTATGGTATTGGTTTGTAAGAAGTAGAAAACTTGGTGTGTCATCTTCACTCCCCTTTCTCTCTTTGAGAAATGTCATCAGGTAGTTTCAGGGAACCTTATTGTTCTTACAGCGTGTAAGGGACCAAGAAAAATTACCAAGTTCATCTGTATCATTTATTCATTTCTTGGCATCCAGCATTCAAGTTTTCCTAAATAATTTTCTAGCTTGGGGAGTTGTTTATTGGGAGTTGTGCCAGAGATGCATGCAATACTGAACATATACCATATCACAGAGTCTTCAACATGCAGTAAAGGAGAAGAGCAATCAGGACCATCATTGGAGCTGAACACTGGATTTTATAGAGGCAAGTATGTATAAACAATTGTTTTAAGTATCCCAAGTCTTTCTGCATGAAGGCCTATTTTTCACTCTGAGTAAAATAGCCGGACTGGTATCTGCTCATGAGCCAAGTCACACACTTTTATTTCTATTGTGAACAAGAAAGAGCTTACAAACAAAGATTTAATTCTTTAGCTGAATAAATAGTTTCTTGGCAGCAATTATAAGGGGCTCAAAATGACTATTATGCTTTGATTACAATTATAATTCTCACTGAGTCATCAACTCCTATAGCAAGGACTGGTATTTTTTAATAATGAAGAACTGAATTTTTAGCCTTGAAGAGTTGTCTGCCCAGGACTGCAGAAATGTATCAAGCATACAGCTAATGTGAATGAGTGTTTTTCTTTATTGCCATTATTACTGTATAGTTTGGGGAAAGGAAGTATGTCTATAAATGAGCAAGCTGCTTATAGCAAATACATAATTTCAGTGTTAACTTTGTCTCCAAATTATCTATGGATGACATCTCGGGATGCTTTTGGAAAAATTAACAGCATTTTAAGGTATTCCCTTAGCTGTTCTTCAGCCATCTGTGTACCTGTTGTGCTCTTTCTGACTCAAGTTGCCCGGCCACCCAACTGAATGCAAGTAAGATTAGTCTGGCAGATCCGGTCCATTCCTCTGGGCACAGCAGCTTTCAGTAACCCCAGTGGCTGGGCAAACACTTGAGGAAATGGTCAAGACTGATACCTGACTGTCACCACGGCAAATATTAATGGATGTCTTTAGAAGGCAATGTTTTAAGTTCAGCAAGCTGGCATTCTTCAGCACATTTCTGTCAAATAACTCCATAGCTACTGCATCTGAGATGCTGCAGTGTTGCCACAACCTTACTGACAGCTTTTAGGAAGCACTTGAGTTCTGAAACAGCTTGAACAGTATCCAGGAAAGTTGGGAACCCCAGGAAATGCATTAGTTCTTTGTTTCTCTTTTAAAATAACATTGGATTGACATTAAAAACAACATTCTTTCTGGAGTCACAGTGTTAGATTGTGGCCTCAAGCCATGACCATCATTGGCTATGAAGCAGAGAAGGATCAGCACGAGTAGACCTGGAAGCTGTGTTATTAAAGGAATCTGATCAGCTGAGCCAATATGTCTCTTGGAGATTCAGAGCAGAACATGGAAGAATGCTTTGTGCCAAATCAGTCATTAACTCTCACCTACTCCATCTCACCAGACCTCTTTTAGGAAACAACAGGGACAGCAGTGTTACTATCCTCGTGTTTTTATATTCAGGCACTGCACAAAGGAATGAAAGTCCCTGCCCCAATGCTTCTTGGAGCCAACAGGGGTCTTCCAACAAATCCCAGGAGAAGAAAGGACTCTGCATCTCCTCTCTCTCCATCCTTGCTCTCATACATATATATGTATGCACAATCGTGTCTTTATTTAATGGGAGTTGAATTTACAACACATTAAAACTGTGTGTGGTTTGTACAGAAAGTGATAATACGGATTTAATTAGTTTGATCTTGCTTTCTGTGCAAAAGCTGAGTACGTTTAAATTATTTTTGTGGCATTTCTTCTCCATTTGCTTTGTATGTATCATAAATAATAATACAATAAGTTTTCAGATGTCTTTTCTGGTGGCTATTAGGCTGTGAAGCAAAATGGGAGTGCTCAGTGGAAGACTAACAATAACTTTTTTGTTACAGTTCGTTTAATTCCAAACAAGTCTGAAATCTAGATGACTTTACAAATATTAATCCTTTCACCCATCCTGGAAATGCTGACACTTTTTGCATATGTCTGTTGCGAAAACAAGTTCAGAAAAGCACAAGACAACTAATTGGAACAGATACCCATTTAACCGTACCTAGTCAGCCAAAACTTGAAAGAGTAGTCCAGTTGTGCCAGCTCCTCTTAGTGGAAAGCTAATATAACTCACTATCCACCTCTGTGATCAGCTGCACTAACCCAAAGGAAAGGGCAAGAACACATGGCCAGGATCAAGGAATTGTGGGAAGACTCTTTTTCAGGGCTTTGGATTAGTTTGAGCCAGCTCTAAAAACCTCACCTGCTTGTTATAGCTAGAGAAGTCCCTTTTGTTTCTTTTTCAGGTGTGTTTTACTTTTTACCCCCTTACAAGTCCCTTGTATTTAACTCTGCAAATCAAGACAAGAAAATATCACGCAGATCACCTGAGGGGCTTGATATTTCTAAAAATGACATTTAATTTCTTATTTTTTTGAAGATAGGAAGAACAAAGATGTATTATCAGTATAATGTTGCTCAACATAACAGAGTGGATGTTGACCAGCTAAGAGGATTTCAGTATACCAAATAGAATCAAACTGACAGCAGACAAATTGAGAAAAAGTAAAAGAAAAGAGGAGATATTCTGAGATTACTTGGCATTAGAGGAGCTGAAGTTAAAGAAAACCCTTTGAACCAAAGAGCTTTCTGCTCTCAACATCTACTCCAACATCTCACTGGTTCCACGTTGATACAACGGGGAATTTCAGTGAACTGTGTTGTGCATAAAGGATAAGCAATTCTGAAATACCCTGTGTAGGCTCGGTAAGACTTAGCAGCATGTTTCTTTGCCTGGAAAAAGCCCGTCCAGGGCTACTATAGGGTTACAGGGAAGAAAGAAAGAGTTATTGTTGGGGACACGGTTAAGATTAAATTTGTCATTCTCTGGGAAGACGATGTACTGTCGTAATAGTTACTGAAACTTGAAAAAACGGATTAAAAAATCCCTAAAATATTGGCACAAACTTTTGACACAAAATTAAAGTCCTGAAACTTACAGCAAAGACTATTGAAAGTTATCAGAGGAGAGATTACAGAAAGTGAAAATTTAAAAAAAAGAGCAAAGGTAATCTGTAGATACATTGCTGAATAAAGGAGCAAGGGGGTCACTTCTTTATTTTTAGAAAATAGGTATCCATTCTGAAAATATTCTGTAGGAATGAGCTCAATGAAAGGTCTATGAAAATGGAACTTGGGAAGAATGAAGAAGAACATAAATAATAGACATAAATGTATGCAATTTATTTAGTTATATCCAATACGAGGCATATGTTAGTGTTTATCTAAAGCACCATGTAGACAAACTATAGGGAAAAAACATTTATTTTTTTTACCTTCATCAAAATTTTTGGAGGCATGTGTTAGACATATTTCACTCAGTTATCTGAGAAGACAAACTTCTGTCTGATATTAAGCTAAATCTAAATTAATTTTTTAAAAATATAGATTTTTTTTTTTTTAATCTGGAATTTTCATCAGGAAATTTGAGTCTTGGTAAGTCACAGCAACAAGTATTAACACAGTACTTCACCAGAAATTCACTACCTCTTACTTAATTAAACCAGGCTGACCAAGCTGGTGTTCAGTTCACAGGACTCTTCACCAGAAGTTGAAATTGATGTTCTTTCCACCTGCACACCAGATGGAGCACAGTGACAGAGATCCCAGCCAAGGGCTGGTTTCTCACAGTTCTGCCACAGTCCACTGTCTGAGTTCAGGGCATGAGCAGGCACCCACAATCAGGAGTGCCTGGAGGTATCACAGGAACCAGTTGGTTTTCAGGGTGCTTTGGTGAGGAGCTCTGCCCACAGGGCATCTCTTCTTCTGGAGTCCCTAATTTGTGGACATGAATTGGAAGAAACTGACTTTGTAGCTGCTGTCAAGGGCTGTCTTTTGGCATTTCAGTGCCATCACCCAAGTCCTTTTGCATTTTTAGAGATTGTCCTGTATTCACAGCAAGGGAGCACCCTCTGGACAGTAGCCCATCCCATGGCTTCTTCTACAGCATGGGACAAATGGAACTGTGGACTTGGAACAATGATCTACTTCCCATAGACAAGGCAACCTTCCCAAGGGGCAAACTGTTGTGTCCTGCGAATAAATACAGCTCAGGACATGGGAATTTCATGCTGTATATGCATTTGCTTAACTTTGATACTCAATATTCAGGTTAGTGTGCTGTCTAGTGCATTCTGGAAGTAACACTTCATATTGTATTGCAGATAAATATATAAAAAATATATTTATTCTCATATTAATTCATTACTAGCTTAAAATCAGGACTTTAAATCATAATTTGAAGTTTCTGTTTATTTTCTTGGACCCTGAATTCAGTTGTTACGATGAAGCTTTTTCTAACCTTTCACTAATGTTATTGACAGTTCTCCCTTTATCTTTGTGTCTTCCCACCTCCTTGCCCAGACAACCATTTCTACTTTGCTTCACGAGTCTCTGCTCTTGGAGAGACCTTTTTCTCTGGTACTTAGCTTTGAAGCTACCTCCCTGGGGATGTTCATCTGATGTTCTTAACAAAAAGTTAAGTAAAGTTCTGTGAAACTTAGATGCCTTTGGGTTTCACCACAGACTGAGATCCAAGTTCTTCTAAGATTCATTAACCTTTTTACGGGGACTTGGTCCTGTCATAAAAACCCAAACCACCCCTTTCATTATCAAGGACCTCAGGAACCCAATGGCTTCATTACATTTTCACAGAAAACAGTTTGTAGTGATAGTTTCTAAATTCAAGTAATCTACAAGCCTTGTAGGAAACTCTGGGGATGTGCATACATGCAAATCATATTCAGAAAAACTTTCTGTACATATAATACTCTTAGATTTGTTTTGTTTTAGCCTTAGGTCTTGAATTATCTGTAGTATTATATGAGTTTTAACTTACTTTTAGCGATTTTGCCTAAAGCTGTCTCTCCTACAGCACAAATGTTGTCACATGGTTTCACTTTTATCTGCTGTGTGCACACATTTTGCCATTTTTGGTGGATCTTTCACAATCAGCTATTCCAATAAGTACTGTATCGTTTATGTCTGACTCATTAACCATGCAGACATTTCTGTTTCACCTGGTTTTGCTCTTAGTAAAAAAAAAATGTTTTATCAAAATGGTAAAGCTAAGGTAATAATTTACATCAAACACTTTATCTTCCTTCTCCTTCTGGGAAATCTATGACCAGATTGCACCTATTTCTCAATTATTAATTATTTATACTTTTCCAATGCCGAACAATTCATTTATTACTATATGGATTAATTACAGATATCCTAAACAGAAATTAATTTCCTTCACTCTATAATTAGTCAGCCAGGTCAGGTCACTTTGTCTCACATCCCTGGGCCATGTCATGCACAAGCGTTCTTTACTCAGAAAAATCAAAATACTAGTGCCAGTAAAGTGGACAGCCTGTGAATGTTTACAGAAGTACACAAACTGTTTCTTTCCAGGTAAATGGACTGTGTTTTGGGTAACAATTTTCATTCATATTTGTATGTCAGGTTGTGAGGATGCTAAGTGTGCAGTATGGAAGTGAGGCCTTGATTTGTACACTGTTGTATGAAGCTCTTTTTAGTATCTGCAGAAGGTCTGAGTGACACAAAATTCAATATTCAGCATCTCCCGAGTGTGGGTCTCAGACGACACCATCCCTCAAAAAAGTGCAGTGAAATCAAGGTTGAGCTATGGGTCCTTGTTCAGGCAGCACCAGGCTGAAACCAGGGCACATCTTTCTGCCATGGTTTAACCCCAGCCATTCACCAAGCCCCAGGCAGCTGCTCCCTCACTCCCCCACCAGTGGGATGGGGGAGAGAATCGGAAGGGCAAAAGAAAGAAAACTTGTGGGTTGAGATAAGACAGTTTAATGGGGAAAGCGAAAGTTGCACTCACAAGCAGAGCAAAACAGGGAATTCATTCACCACTTCCTATGGACAGGCAGCTGTTCAGCCATCCCCAGGAGAGCAGGGCCCCATCACGTGTAACAGTGACTTGGGAAGACAAACACCATCTCTCTGAATATCCCGACCTTCTTCCACCCACTCTATATACTGAGCATGATGCCATATGGCCTGCAATATCCCTTTGGTCAGTCTGGATCACCTGTCCCATCTGTGTCTCCTCCCAACCTCTCATGCACCTCTAGCCCCTCCCCAGTGTGGCAGAACAAAAAGCAGAAAAGGCCTTGGCTCTGTGTAAGCCCTGCTCAGCCATAAAATAAACTATCTCTATATTATCAACCCTGTGTTCAGCACAAATCCAAAATGCAGCCACAGTGAAGAAAACAACCTCAGAGCAAACCAGAATACTGTCTTTGGAAAAGATCAACACCTGCCACTGCTGCCCCTGGACAAGATCACCACTGGCATTAATTCACCTCAAAGGGTAGCAATGCCTCCTCACTGGTTCCTCTGAAGGCAGCAGTCCAGGAAAATTGCCCCAGTCTACTTGTGAGCAAGTCAGAAACAAGCCTGGATGTTCATAAACTCAGCCAGGTCTCTCTTGTGCCAATTGCAGAGAGAAGTTTGGGATGCTTCTCCAAAAGCACCACCCTGAATATCCCTTTGGTGTGGGACAGTCTGCCAATCACAGATAAAGTGCTGGGCTTCTCTCAGCTTCCTGTTTGCATGAAGACTAAATAAGTTTTATCTTCTAAATAAGTAAATTTTTAAAAATCTGGGTAAGTACTGTGAAGTGTAGTTCAGTTAGTTGTTTAAAAGGATATGAGAATCTGGCCATAGTATGCAGACAAATATGTAATAAGTACACGATTTTAAAGGTGTCTAACAGCACTAAGGTTTTCAGAATTGAACTTCTTCACCCAGGCCCATCCTTTGAGCCTGGTGTCCTCTTGACTCACTCTCTAGGGAGGAGATCCCTCTATTAATAGTGCTGTTAGACCTGTAGTTGACACAGAAACAATTTGAAAACTGACAGGGCACTATTTAGCCTCTCAGCATGGATTTGCACTGCTCAGTTAATAAGCCAGTAACATTTCAAAGCCTAAGGAGAAAAGAGGGTTAAAGGCAGAACTGTAGCCCCTATCAAGCACAAGTGCAGGAACCAACATCATTTCCAACCTTAAAACAAGGGTTTGTTTCATTATTTGGGTTAGCCTTTCAAAAAATGTATTCATAATGGTCGTAACAAAAAAACCACATCTCCGGTGGAGTTGTGCTTTCTACCAGCACACATGTTGTCTGTAGTAATGAATCTGATCAGATATTTCTACTGAACTGCTGCATGGGCTTGGCTTGCTGAAGTTGGCCAAACTGCAAGATAAATAAATGCATTTGAATCCATGGCCTGCATCTAGAACTGGATTGTACCTCAGGTCACATCCCAGCACATAGCAGACTGGAGGAAATTATATTACCTACTTGATAATTTATTCTAGGAAAATGCTTTGAGTGGCAACAATCAGTGAGATGTTTGTCTTCCTTATTCAGCAGTTAAATATTCTCTGTTCTCTGCAGAACATGGTAATATTGTGGGGTGATTTCCTCACTGTCAGCTTATAAAAATACGACACTAATTTGTTGTAGTTGGAGTGGCTCTGCCGGGAACCCTTCCAAAACAGTCAAATACCTACATGGACCGACTTGGCTGCCTGGCTTACTACATGCACTCTAAATATGGCAGGGTGAGGAGTATTAGAACATACCAGCCTAGTCACCATCTCCCTGCTCTTGTACTCTTCATAGTAAAATCAATGCACATTGTGCTCTCAGGCTGGGGCTATTTTTAGGTGTTATTTTTCCACTCAGTCTGCAGCTGTTTTCAGTCACAAGCTTCTTTAACTAAAACAAATACACAGTCCTTGGCAAAGGAGTGGTTGTAAAGAGGACAGAAGTGTGCACATGAATCTTGTGCCTGCCTCACAGGATTTTATGTAGGGAGGGTCAGAGGGGAGCAAAGAGGACCACTATGTCTTGGAAAGCCAAGGTGAACACTCACCATCATGAATTAGCCCAACTTTCAGTCCTCTTCCAGAATGACTGATGAAGGGCAGGCTTCTCAGGGCTAAAGAATGTGGGAGGAGGAGAGCTGGAATGCTACCAGACCCTCAATTATCTGCAACACCTCGCTGAGAGATACACACAGACACCTTCCTTGATGAACCTTTTGCCCTTAGTATGCACAAGCTCCCTTGGCAGACTATGTAATCCCATCAGCCCTACTGCATTTTTGTCATTTCCTCCTTCCCACTCCACCTCGGGGAATGGAGAGAATTGAAGAAATGGGAAGTTATCACATGGATGCCTCAGAACCAACTGGTCTCTGAACAGGAGCTGTGGCTTTTGGAGCATTTCCTAAACTCCGCAAAATAGAGATCCCCTCCAGTTATAGAAAGTAAACAACTTTATTCTTTCTTCCCCATTGCTCCCCCTCTGCCCCAAGGCAGCATTGGAAGTCCCCAAGGCCAGAGTTGCAGCTTCAATGTGGGAATGGCTTGGTGAGGCTTCCCGCTAATTAAGAGCGGAAGAGAGCAGATTAATCCAACCATGTCTTGTTTGGTAATTGAGATTAATGTCATATTAGGATATGTTTGAAGTCAAAAGAGCTTATCAGTAGTCACCCAACTGCTTTTAGTGCTGTTTGTCAGGCTCAAGTGATGGAGAGAAATGAAATGGAGTTATTGTCCTGTCTGAAGCCACTCCCATCCATCCCACTGGACATCTTCACAGTCTACTGTGTTAACAGATAAGGTACTGAGAAGATACAGGTCTTGAGATGCTTGTTAACCTTTATGCTGCATAAAAGCCATGAACACTGAGAAGCTGTGTTTCGTCTCCAAACTTTCTCATGTCATAAATTATTGTGGTTATGCTGGTGAACATGAGGACATGAGCAGGCAACATCTTCATTTCTCCATCATCCCATTCAATTCTTCTGAGGGATATCACTGAAATAAGGGGAATATTTTAGTGGATAGTGTGTGCTATGCTTGACAGCAAATGTTGGAGTGATTTGAAGCTCAAATTTTAAAATCCCAGTTGACCTCCTTAACCCAGCACAAGGCACAATTCTGACATGGAATAAGGACCAGAGTGTCTTGCAGTTTTATTCTGTGATACAGGCCCTTCACAGTGAGGCTAGTGCAAGTAAAAGAAGTATAATTTTAGCTTTCCCTGTTTTCACTAAGCAGAGTACTTGCCACTACATAAAAAGCTAGCTAGCTATGGCAGTAATTAGAAAAAGCTGCATCATGAGAGTCATTTATGCTCATCTTTTGACTCACATTGTTGAAAAATCATCTTTTGGTAGGGTTTACTGTTTTGTTAGCAACTTTCTCACACTGCTCTCACACTGTCCATTAGGAGAACCACTGTCATCCTTCATGTGGACTGTCTAAACCACAGGTGTGAAGTGCCTCTTTGTGCTATACTATCAAGTTCTTCAGTAGGTTTTGTATGAAAATCAGACACTTCTTCATGAAATCAGAAGTGCCCAGATTATATTTCACATGCGTGAGTTTCCTTGTTTTTATTAAAATTAAGTTTGCTCATTTGCCATTTTCGAGCTAGTTTGAAATGAGAATCACCTTGTATCCTAGGAAACACAGTGAGAATTTTATATGTGATCACATTTTTATCCATGTTATGAAAAAAGCAGATGGTAATTAGGTGCATTATTCATAGGAAAGCTTGTTGAGCGCAGTGTCTGTGTGGTTCCAGCTTCGATTAGAACTTGTTTGGAAGAACTACTTCATACCTTTCAATTGCCCCTCATTAAGTGCAATCATTACTCTTCTGTGGTCCCAGTGTGCTTTAATTTGTGCAAACCAGCATCCACAATATTACATAGTAAAAACCCCAGCAAATTTCTGGGGTCCCTTTCATTCTACTTGACATCAGTGTGATCTTTCTGTCCATCTGAATTCATTATTATTTACTGCAGCTGCAAATGTGCCTTGTGAGAGACCACTTGGCAGCAGGAGAGGAGCAGAGCTGTCATGTTTCAGGGACAGCACCTGAACCATTGGAAGAGGCCAGTTCACAGACCCAGGCAGAGCAAAGCATGCTGAGAGCACACTTAGAGGCTGGGCCACTTAGTGTGAGGAGGGCAGGTGTCAGGATTCCTGCATCTCCAAGCCTTCCACCATGGACAGAGTGACAGAGCAGAAAAGGCACAGCCATGCTGCAACAACGACAAAGTGTCTTCCCTAGCACTGGGTAGCTCAACAATGACAGGGAAGTAGGACCCACCGCACAAGAGCCCTTGTTTCTCTCTGAAAAAATCTTGTCAGCCTGGCCCAGCCTTGCACTCGGGCTTTCTCCGGAGACTTCTCTGTAAAAGAAACCCAAGAAGTCCTCACAGATGGTACTCAGACTTGGAGATCTCCATATGGAAAATATTTTTGGAAAGACAAATAACTGTAACTGGGTCAGGCAAGGAGATTTTTTTTTCATACTGCCCCTGAAAATAAAGAGGGATAAGGCTATTGTTTGTCTGCTTATGCTACACAGAGACTTCTGTAACCTTCCACAGCATGCTACAGAGGGCATATAAGGATGTTCAAGTGCATATTAACTCTTGCATCGTGCAAGAAAATGTGTGTGTTTCAGAGAGAGGCTATTTGATCTTATCACTACTCTAGATGCCTGTGTTATTTATTTTGTGGTTAGGACATTCACAGCTTCTGCTATGTCATCTGTATTTGCTTCTAAAGAAAATAATTTGAGCATTTCCCTTAATGACAAACTAACAATCTAATGTCTTCTCTCTCCTCTGCAGCAGACAATACACTTAGACAGTGCCAACTGTGTCCTGCAGAAATAGATTGCTTTGAAGTAGAGCTCAATAAACAGATGTGAGGGTCCAAATAAACCTGGCAAAGTATACACTTGACTAAACAATGCAACAGCATATTTGAGACTTTTTTTTTCTGCATTTGAAATGTTTGCCAAGTCCCTGACTGATACAGTAGATAGGATGGTCCTCAAATATTCAACATAGCCATCTTCAACCCTGGTCTCCCAGAAGAAAGGCAACACAAAACTGCCATAAAATCAAAATAATTCAAATCCAAAATCTCTGGTTTGCTAATCATCAAATTGAGGAAAAATTTGCACTTTCTATTCTTCACCTAGAATTCCTTCTGAGTTGAGTAGTCTACCATTTAAAGTCTCACCATTATTTCCACTATAGATTTTTATCATTCATTTTCACGCTTCTACCATCAGAAAAGTTGCTCTTGCCTCCCGTAACCCAGCTCAGGAATGACCTTAAGGCTTGTGATAATATTTTTTTTGGTTCACCCTCTGGTGCCTCTGGTAATCAGATATCTCTGTTGTAGTAACCTATCAGACTGCCAAAGGCACACCTTTCCAAGCACAACATTTCTGACAGTATTGTCAATCCCATTGCACATGAGACCCCAGATGAACTACAGGAAGGCTGAGTTCATTGTGTCCTTCTTCATATGATTTCCACCTACACATTAGCTCTGAGTTCCCAGCTTGACAGAAGCACAAGGAAAATAAATGCCTTTCCTTTCCTTTCCTCTCCTCTCCTCTCCTCTCCTCTCCTCTCCTCTCCTCTCCTCTCCTCTCCTCTCCTCTCCTCTCCTCTCCTCTCCTCTCCTCTCCTCTCCTCTCCTCTCCTCTCCTCTCCTCTCCTCTCCTCTCCTCTCCTCTCCTCTCCTCTCCTCTCCTCTCCTCTCCTCTCCTCTCCTTTCCTCTCCTTTCCTTTCCTTTCCCTAGTGCCACTTCCCTGATCTCTCTAGCCTCTCCAGGTGGTGGTACCTGCCAGTGTCACATACTGTCACTTCACACCACAGTTTGCTGTGAAGAAACAAAAAACCCGATCTACAATCCATTTTAGTCATAGTGATGCTGCCTGAATAATTAGACAGGGACCTGAAACAGTGGCATGGTGAGTGCATAGGCTGCTGTTCATTTTCCCAGGAACAGTATTTGTATCTAAATCCCTGACCTCAGGTGTCTGTCTCAGCACAGAACCTCTTAGCAGCCTACTAATGGCCTTTTCCTAGAAAAAGGCCTGACCATGGCAGCGGGGTTGGAACTAGGTTATCTTTAAGGTTCCTTCCACCCCTAAACATTCTGTGATTCTATGATTCTAAAAATATCCATTCTCCATCATAATCACCCCATTTTCCACCTACCCACTTACCAAATCCTCGAGACCTAATTGCTTTTCCAGAGCACGCATGTGACCCTGCTACAAGCTTATCAGCCGAGTTGAAAATACGAAGTGAAGCAAAACAGATGGAATTTCATAACCAATTACATACTACAGAGGGAACCATAGTGCGTAGGTTTCTCATTTTCAAACTGAAGTCAGTCGTCTTATTAAGCCTCCTTGAAGCTCTGACAGATCCCCTATGTTTTCTTCTGCAGGGAGATCCTGCATATTTTGAGCATACTGAGATCCTGCTGCAGGACTAAGACCTTGCTCCAGAGAACTCTAACCAGTGCCTCACCTGCCCTAGATCTAACTGCTTGACACGTCTTGTCTGCAGTGAGTCTCTTTCTTTTGTTATTACTGATCCATCACAGTCTGATTTTCTGTGAGTGCCCTCTTATTTCACAGCTCAGTGAAAAAATGGGAGTATCTACTTGTGATAACTCTTAAACAGGTAGGGGATGTTAGGTTCATGATCAGTAAGTGTTATGGACTTGTAAAAGATAAATCCATGCTAAATATGGGTGAGGAAATTCTATGGCAGAAGGGCATAATTAATGTGAAGAGGAACTCCCTTGGTCCAGACTTTCACTCCTGTTGCATCTGAGCTTGTGTAAATCAAAGTTTATAGTACTCTTAAGTGAGCAGACCTGGCCCAAGTGAATTACAACAGAATAAGACAACACATACAAAGTGAGAAGTAGGCTTAAAATATCAAGAGCCTGGGGATTTTTCAGTAAATCACTCAGTCCTTTCAAAATCTTACCCACTAAATTAATTCAAATGGCCTTGTGCAGATTTGCCATGCAGACATAAATGCAGTGATGATGCAGGGAATCACCCTATAAGAAACTGCACAGACCATCACTTTTGACATCATGGTGAGTGAGTTGGAGAAGGGTCAAAGAGAAAACTTGATCCTGTCAAGGGAACTCCCAGTTTGGAGCACACTGCCCAAGGAGACCCTCAGGTGCCACCAGCACAGGTTACTCAAATGAGACTGTGAAATCTTCAGCACCACCAGGTATTGAATGGCCAAGAAAAAAACAGATCTATTATCCTACCACAGGATTGAAGCATGTTGCACTGACAGGTGTCTCACTGAGCACATAAAAAACAACTGGCTACTGTAGGTGAATGGAAAAGTTGAAAAGTGACCTAGGATGGTCTTTCCAGAGGGATGTGTTCCCTGCTGATGAGCTGGTCTTTGGCTCTATTCACAAGCTCCACCTGAAGCCAGTGTGCAGCACAGGACAAAACAAAGAGGAGAGGCCATGAAAGATGGTGAGGTTAGGGAGAGATGGATCAACACTGCTCCCTTCTGAGCTGCACACCTGTATGTATAAAAGAGAGAGAGAGAGAAAGCTCCACACTGCTTGTTGTGAAAGGTTACAGGAGTAAAAAGAAACACAGAGTTAATGTAAGAAAGATGTTTCTAGTTAGGACTGGTACAGCAGTCAATTGAATGTGTGTCAATTCCCTTTCTTCCTCTGTGCGCTCAATATATATATTTAGATGTGAGCAGAGACATTGTTAATCTCAGATCCCAAATGCCACTTTGATAACTGCCAAGATTTGGGAGGGGCTGCTGTAGCAACAATAACGCAACGTTATGTTTTCTGTCCTGATGGACGATTGTATGTGAAGTGCTCCTGTCTCCAATATGTACAATATTTCAAACTTTCCTGCCAAAAATAAAAATGGAAAAAATCAAGAAAGCCTTGAGGCAACAATAACTTATTTGACATCAAGTTACATGGGTTTTACATGTTTATTTCCTCAAATATTCAATTAAAAGCTTACTTACTGCGGCAGATGTCATATCACATGGTGCATATGCTCCCTCTCCAATACAGAGCAGCTTTTTAGAAATTACTGCCAAAATGTTGTAAGAACTTTTATAATGGTTTCAGGATGAAGCATAAAATGTAATAAGCCACACATTTATGTGCATATTTTATTGATCATTTAGTACTAGCTTTCTGTTTGGGGGTGAGGGGTTTTTGATAGGTTTTTCTGGGGGAGGAAAGAATTGTTTCCATGAAGAGAAGGAGAAAACTGTTGGATATTTGAAAAATGGGCATAGGTGCTTTGTTGTGAAAAGGCAAGTGGAGTGACCTAAGTGAGACAGGTTTCTTTCGGTCTGCTCTTGTTCCTGAGTATGAAACACAAAAAGATATGTGGCTAATAATAAGAATTACTTCCATAAATTTAGTTGCACTGAAAGCATTTTGCTTCTCTGACAAAGATCTCTGAAAACTCCATTGCTGGCCATTTGGTTAGCTATTATGTGGGTAAAATCAGGCTGTTTTCCAAAATCCTTGTTTGATTCCCATTCATAAATTAGTGCATGTGTTAACCAAACTTAGATTAAATATTACATAGGTGTAATGCATCTATATGCATTTATCCAAACCTAGCATAGCCACCTGTTATACTTAACAGTGTAAGCCAGTAGTTGGTGACTTTCAAGAAAAAAGATGTTTTCTGGTTGACTGAGTCATCAATACTGGAAATACTGCATACTTTGACACAGAAGTTAAAATTAAGCCCTTGCTCAAGGATGCTGGACTACCTACACAAGGGCCTTATCAGTTATGGTGATCTTTCTTTTGACTGGTGCTAGTTAAACAGCTCAGAGAAAATACTAAACATCATGAGAGCAGAGCTGTGAAAATGAAGACTGAAGGTACCAGCACTCGTATTTGTGCCTGCTGAAGCCTTGTGTAATCCCAAGGAACAGGGTCCCTGGGAAGATAATTGCTGTCTTGTTCAGCAAAGCAGCGTCAGACCTGGGAAAGAGGGTGAGTTTTTACAGCATGGCCAGAACACATGCCAGCTGACATGTTACACACAGGACTGGCTGAGGCAGTAATATGGATCTGTCTTTGCTAGTGTCAGTGCCTGCTCCAGTCTCTGTAAACAACACATGTCAGCACTGGATCAATATACTTGAAATGACAGCGACTTATGGATTTTGAGGAGCTTTCAGGACAAAAAAACCCCAAATTTCCGAAGTGTCTTCACTGCAGAGTAGGTCCTGACTGTCACCTGAACATGACACTTAGCTTTCTGTGGGCAGCCACAGAGAGTCTTTAACCCTAACTTCCCAGTGCTTTCAGCCCAGGACGGGTAGTGTTTAAATTTAAGCTTTTGTTTCACTTCAGCATGGCCTTCTAATCCACTTCCTTTGCCATAAGAAGACAGGCAAGAAGCCCATGGCTGTGAGGCTCCCACATAATTTCTTTGTCCTCTTCTGGAAGTGATTCTAAGCTAAAATTCCATGTTTGACTGCTTTCTGCAAAACTTCTACAGCATGCAAGCAGAAATGCCACGCACAAAAAAAATAGACTGGGCAAACTCACTTGTTTAAGATGAACAGGGCACACTCTGTGTTAGGGGTTACCCAAAATCCAACAGAGGGGAGACTGCTGCAGCGCTGTGTCCCCAGGTCCTGCCAGTAGTAAGGCTGAGTATGTATTCCCAAGATGCACACACAGACACATACACACAGCCATAGAATTATGGAATCATTTAAATTGGAAAAGACCTCTTAGATCGTCCAGTCCAACCATTAACTCAGCACTGCCAAATCCTCCATTAAACCATGTCCATCACTGCCACATGCATATCCATATATATATATACAGATATATGCAATATAGACCCCTCCTTAGACACTCAGTCTATCCAGTAGCTGGCACTTAGAACCCTTGGTGACCTCAGCTGCTGGCACCTGCACATACAAGTGCCTCAGGGCCACCATCCTCCTCCACCTGCTGGTACCCTCTCTAACAGATACCCATACACACACATTTACACTCACTACAGATCCCCCTTGCACACTCACACTATCCAAGAGCTGGCCCCTGGATCCCCCTGCTTCCCTGGTGCCTCAAGCACAGACACACACACATAAGCAAACAGGTCTCTCTGGCAGCAGCTCCAGACCTATGGTCTCTCCAGTGCCTGATCCTCAGCCAGCTCTTAGCTCCTCTTGTCTCTCCAGAATCCACCCCACCCCATCCAGCCTCTCTCATACCTGACTACTGTGGTTGGACAAGTGTTTGGCCATCCCACTGACCACCAACCTCTCTATACATGACCAGACCCTTCCAGCACAGAAGGCAGAGGAACACCATGCCAGGCACACAGTATTTGGTGCAATTCGGTTAAAACTGGACTAACCACTTAATTTGATCAAGTGCCAGATTTTCCATTGAGCATTCATTGGAGAGGATGATCCTTAGATTCCACGCTTTGGCACGCATGTTTCACTGCATGTCATAGGCAGGTGTTGCAATGAAAACTACCTTGTAAAGTAAGGATATGTTTTCTAAAACACACAAGGTAGATTCATGCACCTTTTAGAGCAATTGGCCACATTAGGATCTGGAAAAGGTAAATAAAAACTGCAAAAAGATGTCCTGTCATGTAATTTCAAATTAAAGTTGAACAGATGTTTTCATCTTCTAAGATACTGTAGTTTACAACTTGATTCACTTAGATGGTAAAATTCCATTAAGGTGTACAATTAGATGAATAAGGGCACTTGCGAGTGCAGGAGTGATGTTCACTTTGTAGAACCCAGCCTCTAAGAACATGTTACTTATCCCTGGTTTGACATAGTGGTGAAACAAACCAAACGAAGCATTTAAAGTTGCATGCTACTTTGAGCATAAGGAAACAGACTGGAATCAAAGCACAAACACAACATTTTACATATATAACAATCCCAGTATTACTGATCATTTTTTAATGCATTCCAAGCTTGCAACTACTATTCCTTGGAGACAATTGGTCCTTTGTCATTTTGATAGAGAAGCATACAAAAGAGACATGGGAAGCCTTTTCCATCCGCCCACGTTTCCCTGTTATTGTTTGACTGCTCCCTTCAGCAAGTTTTGAAATACATTTTCTGGTTCAGTTTCACATGGATCCAGCATTTCTGGTTCCATTATTGATTTTTACACCACCATCTAAGGTGCTTCAGGGTTTGGAAATTCTTCCATGACACTATGCTATTTGTTTGGGGTTTTTTTCTCAGCCCACTTCTATCACTACTGTAGTTATACAGGGTGTATTGCTCTAACCCACTGACATTCAGCCATAGTCCAGGACTGGCTGGTGGTCAAAACTTGTTCCTTACTAACCAGTGGCTTTAATTAAAAAGCTGGTGAGATCAATGCCAGCAACCTTACAAGAAACTCTGAGTGCTGACAGCAGTCGCATTAGCACGTTAACTTTGGGAATTGCTCTTCTGGGCTATCCATCTCCCTGGAATGCTGGGCTGGGATTCAAAATGTGCATTTCTGCCAAACCTTGTGAGGGATAAGAAGGTTATACAGAATATGAGTCAGAAGAATAAAGCCTTTGAAAGAGTCCTGCTCTACAGATGCAGTTCTCCAGAGTTACTGTGAAATCCAACTTTCAGAGCAGAGCTGGGAAGGAAAGAAAGTGCTGGAATTTAATTTCTTGCACAAGACTGAAAAGCCCTTTGGAAGACTTAATCCGATAGCAAAGCTTCCACAAAAATAAACGGTGATTTAGAGTCTCTATTGACAGCAAAAAGCATAGACCAAATATCAACAAGGGTGTCCTCCAAAAAGCATGCTTAGTTTATTGAGGAACCAAGAGCAGTGTCTATAACAATAGCTATTTCCTCCTGGGTCTTTTGGGAAAGAACCCTGCCTACATCTCCCTATCTTTTTATCAAGTAATGGCTACTCCAGGCTCTGTCCAAAGACACAGGCTTAAAATCTCTACTCTTAGAGGAACACTGTGGCCATACCTACTATGCAACTCAGCCCATTCCAGCCTCACATGGGAAAATTCCTGCTCACTTGCAACTAAAAAGTGAACATTATCAATCTGGAAAACAAATAAATAAACAAAGTAATAGAGCTAAAGCATTGCTTCTGTCAGGCACGAGGAACCTGGGTGCCAGGTCTTCTGTTATCACAAGTATTTGTGGAAACCCAAAGGCAGTTTCCATCTTCATGGAAAGATGGGAGCTAGGTGTAAAGTCAGCACCAGCAGCTGCTCAAAAGTACTCTGTGGTTGCTGAGAACTAGTCCTTTGAGGCAGTACATGCACTGGACCTTGAACTGAAGAAGCAAACAGCACACAGGATATTTTTCTTTGTACAATACTCTATCCAGTATCCAAGGAGAAACTTGGTTTCACATTAAGACATCTAAAATTAGGTTTTCACATCTGTCCAAGATATCACTGCAGACACTGGAAACTTAAGGGTTATTCAAACACACCTAAAACTCAATTGCTGCATTTGGTTAACTGAATAGCTGCAAAGCTAAATTAAATTTTAAAGTCTAAATTTGCAAGCTGAATCTGCCCCCACCATGTCTCTCTGTGGCAAACAATTGGAAGTGTGCAGCAAGAAATGATTGTAGCAATAATCAGACTGGCTCTACCTCGAACAAAGAACTTGGTCATGGGAACATGTGTTCATACACTAATGAAACCGGTGATTCCTGCCAAAAAAGGATAAAATGAAGAAACAATTCTTCCCTTGATTTGACAGGTCAGTTTTAAGATCTTATTACAAATACACTTTTTCATCTGGTTTATGGCATCATGCTCAGTGTGTGAATAACTAAGAAAGTGTTGCTACCAGCCATTCAGAACTAGGAGATTGAATTACATGAGAGCTTTTTGGGATCTGTTTTTAATCAATCAGTGTCAAGTGAAATAATTTTCTGCATGTCTCTCTTCTGGAGTATGTAGTAGTTCTCCCTTTTGAACTTACCTGTGACAGTCACTGATCAATTTCAGCTTTTCTGTTGAATATTGGGACCTTCAGATATGTCCATATTGCAAACAGGATTGATAAGAAGGTTGATTTTTCCAGAAACTATACACGATTTGTTTGAGGGGAAAACACACTATGGTCTTGTGGACTGGAAGAAGAAATGTGGACATTGACCAGACAATATCACTGGTGGGAAATAATGGAAATCAGGAATAATAGTTTAAGTAATTAAAAAATTAAATTCTAATAGAAGTGCCTAAATATATTGCAACCAAATATTGGAAAGAAAATATAACTGTCATATATTCTAGTACACTGTTAAAACTCCACAGAACTGATTTGTTTTACATGTGAAACAACAACCTGTTCCTGCTGGATTAATCTGATTTTACTAATAAAAGTTTTCTGAGGTGAATGTATCTGATACCAAAGCCAGGTCTTTAGGAACTGGGATAATCAAAAGAATAATTCAGGGTTTTAACTCGATCATATTATGATGGAGAAATTTAGTCATAATATATGATATTGACTTAATTACTGTAAACTAAACTAGGTGATTTAAGATATGACACCTCTGGGCCTGTGATATTGGCCTGTCATGGTACACAACCAAAGGGAAAACTTCTTTTTTCCTGAAGATACTATCTTATGGAAAACTTTTCTTGCCTATGTGATTAATAATTAAAGAGGATGTGTTCTGACCTGTCAAAGAATATTAAAAGAGCTATCTGGAACAACCTTGCAAAGTAGCTCAAATATATGCAGTAACAGAAATTAAAATTACTTGGCCCACTCAGATCTTGAAGTCAAATATTCATTTATTGGAGTCCATAGTGAAAAACAGGTATTTCCAGGTACCCGTGACTCTTCTCAGCTGTTAGACAGTGAGCTGCAGAATTGTCTCCTATCTCTCTGCATTAGTTAAAGAGGAAGCTGAGATCACTAGCATACACTAAAGTGCAGTTTTAGGTGGTCACAGCTGAATGAGTTCTTCCCTTATACTTTTCTGATTTGTAAAACAAACACTCTCTTTGGGGAAAAACGGGCACATACTGTAATACTGTAGGTAGACAGACCTACATATAGACTGCACCATCCTATTCACTGATGCTGGTTAGATGAGCTTTGCCACAAGGTAGGTAAGACTCTGCTTTTTTTACCCCACTAGAGCCCTTTTTTACCTCATTTTTTTACCCCTCTAGAGCCCTTGCACACAGCATGCAGCTGTCACTCGTGTGAGCTCCCACTACACAGTGCAGGTCTCAGTAGATGGGGAACATGCTCAAAACAGAATTGGGCATGAGCATAACTAATGAGACAGCAATGTACCAGGCAGATCCTTTCTTCTTCCTGCATTTTGGGCCACGCAGATAAATTTGGAAAAATAACTATTGGTCTTCATGCCAAATACCTCCAATATTTATGTTCGTATGAGTATGTTCAGAATTAACATTGCTCTGAGTCAAATGCATTTTTCTCTTGGAAACATTCTATTATCTAGAAGTCAGAACTGACATTACTGACACTCTGCTCCCTGCATAAAACTGTTTTTGCAAATGTAAGTGCTAGAGATTTACATCTGGGAGCAAAGAAAAGCCCTGGGAAACATAGCATGGGATCTTGGTTACATTGAAATCAATGGCAAAACTTTCACTGACTTCAGTCATTGCCGAGGAATTTGTGCATGCAGCTGCTCAAGCAACTGTGAGCATCTATGGTGTGATTCTGAATGTGAGCAAGAGACTTCCATGGGTTAATTGGTACATGCTTTCACTAAATCCAGTGTCTTCCCTTTTGTTCTCCTTTAAAAATACTTTCCTTTTAGAGACATATACCGCAAATTAAATTTGTTCTGCTGCTGTTCTTTGCAACACTGGAGGTGAATTGCATGTACTGAGTGGATGATCCACTCTGTAGGAAGTACAAGACACCAGGGAATATTTATCTGTCATTGTGAAGTAAACAGAGATAAGAAGTAAAGACAAAGTGGCCAGAACAGGGAAGTATGCACATTGACTGGATAACCTGAGCATTATGGCTTTCAAATCTACCTGTTCTGTAGCTGGTTTTGATTCACCTTCGATTTACATTTATCTTGTTTGGTTTCTGCCCATTTGGGAAATTTTAAAAACTGTTTTCAGATTCACTGAAATATGAAAAAACAAAAAAGTCAGTTAAAAAAAACAAGTGATACATGAAGTAATACTGAAAGATAAACTTGAAGTGAATAGTCAAGTAAATAGCACAGATCAGAGGGGTTAAATTAACACAAAGGAAATATGCACATTTATTCTGAGGGAACAAAAAAGGATCAACAGATCCACTCAAATCAATGCAAAAAAAATTAGGTCTGACTTGGTGCATCTCTACAAAAAACACGGGAAAGCCCATCCTTCTCCCCAGGAGAAGATGCTCCAAACTTCCCAGACACAGACATTTTAGGAATGATTAACAACAGCATCAGTTGATCTTTGTGCAATGTTTTAGAGATCAATCTCCTCACTAAAGAGGGAGGTTAATAGATGCATCCAAGATTACTCATTTTCAGCTGTTTCTAGTTTAACTAACATGTAAAATGCTATGTACAACAGCCATGGTTTGGAGGCATTGTTTCTACATTCCTTTTTTAATTTTAGCAGCTATATTTCTTCCTCTTAATCCCTATAATAATCCTGTTTTGAGGCATGATTAATTATTTAACTTTGCCATTCTCTCAGGGAAATTATAGACTAAATTGCATGCATGTTATTAATACAAAGCACCATTTTGTTAGCTAATTTAGAATTTCACACCCACATCAAACAGGCAGATGTCTATAATCTATTATTTGTGATCCCGCTCAACTGCGCCGAGCGGACAGAGCCCGCACTCCTGTTCTCCCTCCCTGCTGGGAGGGCAGCATCCTGCCGTCAGGTCCCCTCGGAAACCCAGCCCTGCACACACTGCTGCACCATCTTCTGAGTCTTCCAATTTCACAGCCTTTCTCCCTTAATGCCATGCTCAGTGGACACAGCTGGCTTCTCTTTTCTTTTTGGAAGTTTTTGTTTTAAATTCCTTTACTACTGCTTGATTGCCATTGGATACGCTCTGGCTCGGCATATGCTTCTCGGTTTAACTGTGATCATTTCTGGCCCAGGTTTTGGCCCCCCCAATCAACAGCATTTCTCCCAGAAAGAGGGGGCAAGGCAAATTTGAACTCTCCTACCAGTTGGTTTTGCTTTTAACTTAGAAATGAAGAGCGTATATTTATTTCAAAAGGTTACATGTCCCTTTTCTTCAGTTTTGGCTCTCACAGTCATTTTTTATTGCAACAAACTTAGTTTTTAAGGCTTGTGCTGTACAACGTTGTTTCTCCTGTAATGCTGTTTAATGTAGCAACACAAACCTGGCAAGTGACCTGAATTTCACAGATCAACTGCAACCACACAGGAGACCTGCAACAAGAATGTTTTGTTTCCTCTCTTGATGTTCTAATTGCTGCCCATGATCCAACTGCTCCCCCATCTGACCTTGCATGCAATTTTCATCACTTATTCTTTGGAGGCTGTCTAGATGTGTGACATGTCTGCAATCCCTCTTGGTATAATGCATATTCAGCACCTGATCAACTGTGTGTCTCTGGGTGTGAGACAGTCTAAATGGAGCCATATCAAATGAATTATGTGATGTACAGGGTGTCTTCAAGTATGTCATAAGCTAAGTGTGTAAGCCAGATTCGAAAGGAAAAGCCCTACTCTCTGTTGAATATTTTGCATGGACCATCTGAGAAGTCAGATGTCTTAATAGAGGTTCTTTTTTTAACGCAAACAAGAATCTTTAGATAGGCTGAGTGGCTGGAATATTGGTACAAGCTTGTGAAACCTGATGATGCTTTCAATTTGTCATGTATCTTTCTTGTGACAGTCTTCTTTCTAGCACTTTTCCTCAGTCAACACCTCAATTCACTGAGACACACAAAGAGTGAGGGTGAGTGTAGGGGATGCAGCTGAGACTTTGCCAGTACTTCTACAATTCTACATATGTTTATTGTACTCTGCATCCACCAGACACTTTCTCCCAGGGCCAGAGCAGACTGCTACCCACAAAGCTTGTGTGCACTCTTGTTGAAACACATTACATTTCTGCTTTCATTGCCTGTGGTTTTTGTTAACTAGAGGACTAGATAATTCTGGACGAGAGCTTTTATTTTCATTAAAAGTTAAAGATCACCCCATGAGTATGGATCAGCCTTGTGGTAAGTCTTAAAACTCTTTATTTACTCATGTTTCACGCACAGTATGTTCCTTATATCCCATATGCCTTCTCTCTCAGAAACAGCAACCTTACATACACCAAAAAAATCAAACTTTAACAACATATTTTTAGTATACATCTATGCATTACTAAATGTATGTGCGACCTGGAAATACTGCTGCACATTTAACTTTTAGAATAGATAAGGGAAATTAATATGGCTTTGGGGGGCGACGGTCTATTTCTAATTTGTGGGAGCATTCTTTTTCGTAAGAGGAGAACAACCAGTGACTGGTTCAAGAGGGCCAGAGTGGCCTGGGAGTTCTTCGTTCAAGATCACCAAAGGAAGAGGGGGGCCCTCAGATGCATTTTCTCCAATTTGTCCCTAAGCCCAGCCAGACAAGCCTACGTGGTGGGGGAAAACTCTCAGATTTTCTGGCCCTCAGGGGCAACATCTTCTTCTTTTCTAGATCTGTCTGACAGACTCCCTGCATGGAAGATCTCTTCTTTTGTCACCTTCCCTATCTGGTGCTGCTGTCATGGTGAGCCTAGAAGCCATCTATGTCTGGCACCCTGCTTGATGGAGCCCATGTCCAGTGACAAGGCGCTGTGAAGATGCTCCAGCAAAGGGCCGGAGAGACCTAAATAGACCAGATGCTGGGCTACGCCTTTGCAAACTTAGATGCTCGTGTTCACTTCCACCAACTGAAAATTCATAGCAGTTAGTTCCTAAAAAGTATTTGCTTACCTTGTCCTTCTATGTATCACAACTTTAGATACATCCTCTCTCATTCAAACATGGGAAGATATCCTGGAACTAACTGGGAAAAGACAACACTGACCTGAATGAATTTTCTATCAGTTCTATAGTTGGCCATATCTTAACCTTAAATGAGAAAGCCACAGAGGACTAACTGGTCTCTTTCCACAAAGTCTGCTATTGCACAACTGCCAACAGACAGAGGTAGTATAACTCTAAAATCACATCTCTGCCTGTGGGGCATGCTTTCGAGGCACACAGATGTCCACTGATAGAACCTCGAGCTGAAACAGGCAAATGCAGCTGCCAGCAGTGGCAAATCTAGTTATCATTAATGTTAGCATTAGAAGGACTTAACTAATGGAGCAGCACATCTGGATATGTCGAAGAAAAACATCAGGACTAAGGAAGTGAAATTATATTCTCAGGAATGAATTATTCACTACATGTGTACAACCAGCAGGGAGAGAACCACAGGCTGAGGAAAATATGTTCAAACTTACCAACAAAAATAAATACATGAAAGTATGATGTGAGCATCAGCTACATTTCCTAGGCAAAAGCTCCACATGGGGGCCTGAAATCCAACTATATTTGCATTTTGACATATTATCACCAGAAAAGACACAGCAATGCAGCCCCTGAGGCAAGGGAATTCAACATTGCCAGGCCATCTGGGCTTTTTTCTTATGGGTGGAAAATTCCTGTGCTCCCAAATGTCCTACAGCATTGTATAGAGGGAAGTAAAGAGGGCAAATGGGGGATGCCCTGCCTTAGAAGCAATAAAGCTATTGCAAGGAATCATCCAGACAAAAAGCCTGCATTCTTGAGGAAAGTGGAGACGTTTTCGTACTATCTCCCTGAACCCAAGTCATCCACTTGCTTCCTCTTTCTTCCCAGTCTTCATGAGCTCAGTATTACCTCCTGTGACTCTTCACAAAACAGTCTCACTTCCTCTCTCATTTTCCCTCTGAGCAGATCCCCTCTCTTTGATTTGCCATTACCCCCTATTCCAGGCACATCACTCCTACACACACACAGGCACAGGCACAGAGACACACACACAGAAGTCCTGAGGAGAGAGTATGATGAATTAGTCTTCTTGAAGGCTGTGAAGTGTAGGATAAATGGGAAGGGTGCTAAAGCTCCATGGGTCTAGTTTGATGAAGTAATTGAGGGTTGCACATTGTTTGCTTTTGAATTACTGTGCTGCTCACAGAAGTTTCAGAATTTGGGGGGAAAAAAAAGGAAAGTGCTTTGAAATGCTGTCATGGGAATGCCCACTTTGAAGCTGTGCTAGGAAACCCATCCTGGAGTGTTTATGCTCCTGGGAAAATTCAGCCCAGATGTGACAGCAGAAACAGTGATGCTTGAGCCATAGTTACAAGGCCTTGCCATGAGGGAGCACTACATGAGTGGGAATGAATGGAACCAAAGTACATTTCAATCAATGAAACTATGCTGATATGCTTTGAATCAAACAAAGAAACTTGGGTCTCTACTGATGCCTTCGAGGATGGCCCTGGGGCAATGCTGTTCCAGGAGAACAGAAGAGACTCACTTGATTCTCTGTGGCATCTGTTACAAGACTGATGTCTGAGTCTGAACAAATACATGCCTGACTCTAAAGTTTAGGCATGGCCCATGGGTGTATGAAATTTTCTAGGCATATGTAAGCTTTGCAACTAAACAGAAACTGGTCTTCAGAATTACTTTTTGCTTATATACAATATAGTATGCATATATATGTGTATACACACAAGTATTTTAAGAAATTTGAATCATATATTTGTATAATCAAGCCTAATGGTGAAAGTACAAGGTAGTTATTTGACTTGACAATGAATGGTAGGTGCTTGGTAAATGCAAAGGTAGGTGGCAGATGCAAAAGCATTCTCTTATTTTTACTTCATTATGGGAAAGTGCACGTGAATCTGTGTGCCATGCAAGTGGCAGCTCACCAAAGAGAGGAGGGAACTGACAACCCCGTGCTCTTTGCTGGCTCACTGAAGGTCAGAGCACAGCATAAGGCAAATTTCAGCCAGGCTTTGAAGAGGCTGTCATTAAGGCGGTTTCTATTTCCACAAATGAAGGCCACTGCAGTAGGTAGAGGGAGCAGCTGCAAGGCAAGTGGTGGGCAGGCTAGACTCAGGCGTTTTCACTCAGATATTATTCATGGGTAAATAAGAGGAAAAGTCACTTTACAGATTTACCAGCACCTAGTGCTGGTGGTCAGCAAGTTCATGTCAGACTGTCATGCAGGCCTTCCTGACTGGGGCCTATGATTAGTTCCCCTTCACACTGTAAGCCTGCAGTTCAAAAGCAGGTCTTTTGTCTACAGGATTCTGCCTGGCATGAAGCATGGTGGCCCACAGACAACCCCAGAAGTCTCAAACCATCTGGCTACTTTGATTTTAATACTACCGAAGAAGATGTCTCTATCATCTCAACAGCAGCTTAGTCAGCCATTTCTATGCTTACCTTATTTTTACCTGCAAGATTCTACAGTAAAGACCACCTGACTGAAGAAACTATTTCAAAACCCAACCACTACGACTGCCTTTGTTTTACACAACCAGTGACATAAATTCTTGTCATTTTGTTTTATGCGAATGGCAGGATTTATTAGATCAGACAGGTCATTAAGTAATTTTTTTCTTTAATAATGTCTTTGATTCAGTGAACTCAAATTTATGCTCTGTTATAGTGTGCTAACAGCTATTTTTTGGCTGGGAAAGCTAGCAATAAATCTGAATTCAATAAACTGACAATAGATCTAAATGTGAAAGAGATCCAAGACACTAATTTTTCCAGTTATTTAAAAGCAGTGAATCCTTGCATAACTGCAAGACTAATCCCAAACTAAAAGCATATTCTCTAAAAAACTACCTCATTGATCACAATATGCAATTCTGCTTAATGTGAATATTTTTTAAAAGCCATCCAGCTATTGCCCTGGTTGCCAGTGGCAGTGCGCTCTTTTCACCTGCCAAAAAGGAAACAGAATTTGGGAACCCAGATCTGTACATGAAAAAGCATACACACACCTCTGCATGCACTCCTTCTTCCTCCTCCTCCTGCCACCCCCATTCTTTGCCTACACACACACAAACACAGAAAGAAGACTTGGAGCATGGTGGAACAGGTTGCCCAGCTAAACTGTGGAATCTACATCCTTCAAGATTTTGAAAACCCAGTAGGACAACTTTGCCTTGCTCAGAGGCCAGCCTGGCTTAGAGAAAGAGGATGGACTTGAGTCCAGCAGAGGTCACATCCAACTTAAATTATTCAACAATTTTGTGTGCTCATCATCTTCCTGCTTTGTTCCACACTAATGAAACATTTCAGTACTTCCATGCACATATCCACAGCTTTTCTACTTAGGGAAAATCTCTGGCAAAGTTACAAAGGATGTGTCTGGGAACAAAGAGAGGCTGTGAGTGGCACTGACTGGACAGGTCTCAACATGCTCAAGAAAATGCAGCAGCAGTGAAGCCACAGGGCACAGCTTCACCACAGGAATGTTCACACACAGGTCATGCCATTTCTCACTCCAATAATCTCAGCACATTGGGCAGTCAACAGTTCATCCCATCCTGTCTTGTCTTTAAAGGACTTGACTGAGGTACTATGTGATGGGCATGCATGCTGCATATGGGAATCACTCACAACTAGGAATTTTAATGACCTTGTTCTACTTTCTGAAATCCCCTCCAGCTACATACCTGTCATGGATACTTGAGGTCTGTGTCTCCCAGCCCAGTCTTAACTAGATCTTTAAGATCTGCTTAGCTAAATTAAATATTTTATATGCATCAAAGGAGCGTATGTAACTCAAAAGCTTTGGCTGGCAGACTACCTATGTAAGCTTCTTTTATTAAAGTCTGCCATCTTCCACAGTGTTTCATCTGCCACTCACATAGCTTTGAAAGGAGAGGGCATCTGCTGAGCTTGCTCCAGAGCACGGTTAAACAAATGCACCAGAACAAAAACCAGGACACCAATCTTTTCCTGTATGTCTGGCCTAGATTAGCCTCCTGTGCAACAAGGGTCAAGGAAGCAGAAGTGCAATCATAAGGGAACTGTCTTGTACGTATGATGGGGCAGAAGACGAGGTAGTAATTACTACAAAGCAGACATACCCTCAGCCCTTCTCGAGACAGTCACAAGGGTAGGAATGTCACCTTTCGATATCTGAGCCCCGTGCTTGAATTTTCTTTTCACAGCTCTCCACTTTCAAGAAGAACCCCAGTGAATCACACTGTTTGGCTATAAAAAGGGAAACTAAAAGAAATGTCAAATGTCGTGGTGGCTTTTTCACGTTATCTCTCTGTTCAGACAGGAAGTAGGAGTGCATCCTACTCATGGCGCAGACAGGGGAGACAGCTGCCTCCAGAGTCTCTTTACCAGAGGGGATTGCCCCTTTCAGAGAACCACAGGGTTGTTTGCTTTTCTTTTCTTTTCTCCACACAGTTTTGTTTTCTGACCTCTATTCTGCCAATCCAACTCACACTCTGGGACACAATGTTTTGGGGTGTCCTGTCTGTGAAAATTTGTTCTCATTTCCATTTCAATCCATATTTTGAACCATATTCATCTACTCTTAAATCATAGGGAGTGGCTGAGATAAGAAAAATATTTTATTTTACATTTGAAAGCCAGATTGTAATTTCATTTAATGTACTAGGTTAGAAACTGGTTGAAGTCCATGCCACATGGGTAAAATGGCTCAGAATGCATTAATGCTTGAAGTGAATGAGTAAAACGGCCTCCCTCAAGCCAGGCTCAGACTTCTTCCTAGGCAAGGTCAGTTAAAAGATCTTGCAGCCACATCTTCACACCACTCAGAATGAGCGTTGTTGCAGATCCTCCATGAATATTTCTTGCCCCATCTACATGACAGGCAGGGGTTTCCAGGTGTCCCACACATCTTGAAGGGGAGATGGCCTTTCAGCAGCTCTCCAGCCAACTCCTTTCATTTTGTTCTCAAATACATTCCCTCTTGGTAAGGTTCAGACACTGCATGTGGTCCAAACCCTGAAGCACCTGGCAACTACAGCACACAGGTGTCATACTCCATGTGTCAATAAGGGCTGCACAGAGCTGGAGCAGACTGTGGAGGCAGCTGCAGGATCACCTTCTCACAAGTATGACTGTCAAGTAAGAAACTATCAACTGTCCTCGGCTGGGCAAAGTTACTTCTTCTCTTCAAGAAGACTGGCAGTTGCTGCCCAATCCAAATCATGCTCACTTTAGAGACTACAATTAGTAACATGGAGAGAGCAGCTAGGGACTAGACAAATGGTGCCTTGAGTAGATCCCCTCCTTGGTTTTGGCCTTTAATGCTGAGGTTGAATTTCTCACGCTCCTACAGATAGGAAAGTAGTGTTTGCAGCCCAATTAGCCTGCAATGGCTCTTCAAGCATTTGTTGATGATAGTAATCTGGGCTTGAAGTCTTGGCATGCAAGGGATGCTTGTGATTGATTGTAGCTCACGTTGTCTTGCACTGGCTGAAGGCATGTAGAAAGGACAAGGGTCACTAAGTGCTATCACAAACTAAGGCCTCTGACACAAGGCATCCCTCAGATATGTACCCTGTTGCCCATGTGCTGAGCTTTGTTAGTGAGATCGTGCCAAAGCTCAGGCTAGAGAATTATCAGCTTTCTGAAAGAACAGCATTATAACACCACAGACAAAGCACTCTTATGTGCTTTGTGCTGTGCAAACTGAGACCAAGTGGTAAATGTGTCAGTTTAGGAGTGTTTTGGACCCAAGAAGTAATGGAATGTCCTTTATATCTTTCGAAATGAGAGTCTGTTTGGATTAAAATGATCTCCATGTAAGCAAAAAAAAAAATACCAGCCTTCCCATTTCAAAGCTGGCAGGGCTTCTTACACAGGCCTCTATTCAAACAGTGTAGGGGAAGAGGAATAGGGGACTTTTTTGTTTAACTCAAATGACGTGGTGTGTGTTTCTAACATAAAAAGCAAGACAAAAAATGAACTCTGTCTGAGGCAAAAGATTTAGAAGAAAAAGGAAAGTATGAATGTAGGAAGCTGTCTGAACACAAAGGCAAGGAAAAGGAACACTTTTAGTCATTGACAGAACATGCATTTTTATGAGTGTTAACAGAAATTTGGTGTGATGATTCTGATAATGACATCCTAGCCAGTACAGCTGGTCTACAGGCAGAAAGAGAAGAAGCTGTATGAACAGTGGGATCTATGAGAAGTCTTTAGAGCAGGTTTTAAGAACAGTTTCAGGGATTTGGGGAAGATCTGAGATGGACAACGTAGTAGGGTTGAAAACCATGGTTCATAATGAGAAGGAAATTCCAGCTGAAGAAATGCAAATCTATACGTCACCTAAAAATAACTACAGCCAGCCATCCTACCAAAGCCCAGAAGCTCGGGAAAGCACTGAGGAGTGGCCAGTCTAACCCAGGTTCCTTTTTTCCAAAAGCTGACACAGCCCAGTGCTGGACCGGAGACTGTAGAAAAGGTCACTATGTACAAGTTTGCCACAAAGATGAATGTAACAAAACATACCGTTATGGTAAAATGATCAAATATAACTTATTACCTCGGGTTTAATTGTCACACACCCCTGCTAAGAAATCTCCATTACCCTTTTTACTCTATGCTGCTTCCATTCTCCTTACACACAAAATGCCACCCTCTGGCTATACAAGCACCAGAATAACCTTCACAGTGCTCCCCTTTTCCCCCAGACGAAACTCACTCAGCTTTCTAGTTTTTTTGTTACTCCCCAAGAACTCTACTTACAGACTCAAAGCAGTCACCTGCCTGCTCTGCTTAAGCCCTTTTCTTTGATTTCTGTTCCACTGACACTTCTGTGTGTTGCTCTTCCCCCTTCTCAGATCACTCTGTAACACAAACCCAGACCCCACCTGGACCTTACTCTGTCTCACCTCTGATGACATTTGACCCATCCTGGCTACTTGTCTATACCTGCACTCCTCTTTGCTGCCCTCACAAGTTTCTCCATTACCTCTCATGGCAACACATCCAGCCTTCATGCTTCTCTACTCGGTTTTTACCTCTTTTCTCTGACAGTCTGTTCCATGATTGTACCATTTCTAACCCTACTGCAGACAGCCAAACAATTTTCTCCATCATCTCCCAACCCTAACAGAGACGTGCTTTTTCTGCTGTCACTGCCACTAAAATCACCTTCTCATTAAGATACCCCTTCTTCTCTGACACTCCCTTTCTTTATCTCTTTCTTCTTTTCCTTCTCCTTTCTGCTCTTTGGAATAACCCCGTATCCAAGCCCTTTCACTGCTCTGACATTGCTCTCAGCCACAACTCTCCTCAGATTGTGTCTCCTGAGAAATTCTGGAGTTTCTCATCCTCTTTCCACTCTCACTCATCCTTGGATGTCGGTACCTGTGTGCTGATAACAAGCCCATCCTATAGGTGTTGATTTCTTTGTATTTGTGTCTTTCTGTTATCTGCATCCATGCATGCCTCAACTTTCCCTCTCACCTAAGAGGCCACTCCTCAAACTGTGTTACCTCTTTGTTCCCTCTGTTGTTAAGTTCCAACTGTGACCAAGTCTCTTTCAGCATTCTCCATTGCTCTCAGATACAACCCCTCACTTGGGGTCTTCCAGTCCATCAGCATTCGCACTCAACCTTTTGTGCTTTCCCGCTACCGACAGCTTTGCTGATGCTCTCTTGCTGCTGTGATTCTTTCCCCTCTTTTTCCCACTGCAAGTATTATACTGGCACTGGCTCAACTGCAACAACTGTTCCTCCAAGAGCAGGCTGACAACTGCCACTATGAGTTTGTTCTCTCCTTTTTCCATTCACCCGTTTCATGCAGCACTTAGCACAGTGGGCTTCTGGCCCACCAGCAAGGCATCTTAAGCACTGCACTGAATGCAAATATAATCACATGGCTCTGGAAGTTGTTCCTGCCATTCATATGAATAGCTAACTGCTTTTTATTAATTAACTTTTGGCCACTGTGAAGTTTTGTAGCAATCTTTATGCTGCTTAAGACCGACCCTCTCCTTCAGGAATGGTTGAATAATAGCACCAGCTGGATGTATCATAATTATCACAGCCTCAGCACCGTGGAAATATAAGACTTCTGGTGGGTGGAAGCCATTGCCTCTTTCTTTTCCTGTGTGCCCGGGCTTATCACAGGATGTCATTCAAGGTTAAAAAGCTTAGCATCCCTGCTGATCATGCCTTTCCCCCTGGAAAAAACATGTGATGGATATGATCACAAAGGGTTGTATTTCAGCTGTGCAGTCTGTTCAGGCTTGTCCATCTTTACCTTACCCATGGTGTCCCAAAACCAACATGTGACCCTGTGCACATGAGGGATTATTATCTGGATTCCATTTTAGTGACACTGAGAGCATCAGATCATTGTTGGGGGCCGCTCACTCAGAAAGCTGGAAGCAAATGAGCAGAAACACAGCAATACTGCTTGCTTTACACTTCAAAGAGGGAGACTGTCCTTGGTTTTCCCATTTTTCCCTTTTAATGCTAAAAGGGTTAGGGAACATTGACTTTAGTCACATTTGAGAACTCCTTGCCCTGCAGTTGCCCATGCCCCTTTCCCTTCCTGTCAGTGATGCCTTCACAGTGTGTTATGGAAAAGGCTGAATATATTTTTCTTGTTCTTAGATGCTAACACACGGAATATCCATCCTGTGTCTTCCTGTCTGCTTATAAAAAGATGACTCTAAACATTTTGTTCCCAAAACCACCCATGTCCTCTGCAGGGCTGCTCTCAAGGAGTTCTTCTCCCAGCCTGTGCTCATGTCTGCGATTGGCCCAACCCAGGTACAGCACCTCACACTCAGACTTCATGTTTTGAGCAAAGACAATGTATTATAATTCCCACTGAAAATTTTATAGAAAGTATATGCTTGGAAAGACTGCCTCGTCCTCCGTTTGAGGATATAGTTATGCCTCAGTTTATCCAGATTTGGGATTGAGGCCTCACATACTCCACAGCCAACTTCACTGTAATTGCACTGGCAAAGTTCCCAGGTTCTGCAACAATCTGGTGGAGGCAAAAGCCAATTCTGCCACTGCTTCTTTTCTGCTGTAACAAAGGATATGTTTAATTAAATAAATATCAAGATTAACAATGAGGACGGTGCAATGGTATCTCTGTTATGCCCTCAAATATCCCTTTTCCTTTATTTAGCAGTGTGAGTTTTCAGAATATCCATGTTGGGGTTCTTTACATCAGTGGCTTTTGCCTGCATTGTGGCATTTGTAAGAAACACTCTCCCCCAGGCAAAATCAACAGGATACTTTATGAAAGTACATTACTGTTTAAAATTATGAGAAAGCACTTACAACAAAAACTGGTCTAATAACGCATCCTCATTCCTAGGTTTAAGTATGAGCTCTCTACACTGCCTCTCTTCTTACTTGCTGAATATTTGCACATTATTGTCTCCACTAATAGAATATACCAGTGTTCTGCTGTTTACATATCTCCCATTTATTTCTCCTTTCTTGCCATATTACTGTAGTACTTAAAAAATACAAACAAACACAGATTTTTGTTAGATAGATACAATGTTATTTTGGTATAAGGTGAAAAACCTCCCTAGAATTGTGAGTTAATTTCTGACCTTCTGAATGCAGGGCACGGCCTCAGCTCTGCTGATTGTTAAAAATGCAGATAATTTTAATGTAAATTCCTTGGCCAAAGTAACTAAATGGGCTGCAGCACTCCTTTGCCTGGACTGACCTTATGACTAAAACACTGCCAAAATCTTACACATTTTCCTGTGGTCTGTTCCCCAGACAATGAAATCCAAGCTGCCAGATTTTTCATTAATTAGTTCTTCAGTGGATGGTAGAAAAGCAAGAAGAATATAAGCTCAGATGTGTTTGTTTACTTAACATCTGCTGCCCCTTAACCTCAGGTTCTTCATTTCTCTAGCAAATAACTTTTCCTCCATTATCTCATAACTACAGCATATCCAGCAGTTTCCTTTTCATTCCTTGTATGCTTTTGCCCCTTTGCTTTCTCTCTCATTACTTTTTTTCCTGGTGTTGACATTAGGGCACCCCAATCAAGTGACTGACCCCCCTGCCCCCTTCCTTGGGGCTGGTCTTCTGTGGGGTGAAAAGATGACTCATGAAAACAAGCTGATCTTTTGTGAACACAGAGCGTGTGTGAAGGTGGCTCTGCTATGTGGGTCAGCTCTGGGAAGATGGAAGAGCTTCTGTCCACATGCTAAAGAAAAGGCAGCCATGCTGTTTGGGCAAGGAAATTGCCCAAACCTTTCTGTCCTCCGCCTCACTCTCCTGGCTAACTCTGTAGCTGTTGTTCATGTTCCCGGGGAAGAAGGGA